>JAVQKC010002729.1:0-17407 GCA_036025475.1 Philypnodon macrostomus
CAAAATGGCCGACTTCCTGTTTGTTGTAGGGTGGGGCCATAATAATATTTTATGTTGGGTACACTGTGGAGAATCACTGTACCAAGTTTCATTGCTCTCTGCCAAAGTAAGTGTGTCCATGGTCCCATAGGGGTCATAAACATGGGGGTGCTATAGAGGCATTCTTTATTTGACCGCTGTAATTTGCCTATGTACATTAAGTATACACTAGCCCAGATCACTTTGCCAAAATACATGCGATTTCGTTTATGTTCAGCAGGATTAATGGCTCAAATAAAGTGCTTCAGGGCATCAGTATTATATAATTATAGACTAAAGCACTGATGAATGAAAAGTTCTCACCTCCCACTTGTCCTGAACGTGTCTCTTTAGCCGGACGGTCCAGTTGTTAGCAAAAATCTCCACACAATGAGCTATGGTCATGGCTATGGGACAGGACAGGTCCAGACCTGATGGGCCATATGTGACCGCAGGACTGAGGAAGATCTCTGAGCCGTCATCTGAGAGCACACTGTAAAAAAAAGACACTGCATTGAATGATGCAGCTTCAAAATAGTTCCACCTTAGCACAATTCTCAATGCATTTCAATGGCACATGTAGCTTGAGAGGCTACATCTGGAACAAATGAGTTCAAGGAACTCTTCATATCTCTATGGTTCTGGTTTAGACTAGGTAAGGGGGCGGGAAAGAAAGTCACATGATCCAAGCCAAAAATAAAGAATTACAAGGGCTCACAATGATGAATGATTTAAAAGCTCATAAACACTTCCTTTACAAGGTATAATTAAGTAAATTTTTTGGATGATTTTATGATAAATTATTACCTCACATTGTTCGGGTTTGGGCAAACTAAACCTGAACGTACCCAAAACATAAACCTCAACAGGCTTCTAGCTACATGCCTCTGTAATTATAAACAGACCATCTAAATAGATGGAGATACTATATGAGTGAATGTGTTGTCATTTTCTGCTAATTAGACAAAACAACTGCATAATTCCCCTCTAAACATTATAAATGTTGCTAACATATGCAGATAACAGTGCTTTCATAAATACAGTAAAAGTGGTAATGAATCAATCCCTGACCAACTGAGACACACAGATAGAGGCAGATTAAAGCACCAAGACGAATGGACAGTGGGTCTGGGGAGGACAGGCCTCAGCACACAGCGTGTATACTTTGTGGGTCGATAGAGCTTATGAAGCCTGCTGTAGCCAGCCTGGTGACAGATTAGCCGGGCCAAGCTGCTCTTGGCCAGGGGCGTAATCTTGGCTGAAAGCCCTGAAGACAGAGAGCAATCGATGGGCCCACCATCGCTCATGCAGCTGGCCCAGCTGGACACCTCAGCACTGTGGACTTGCTGTTGTCGCCGGAGCAGTGGGGACATTTTCTCCACATCATTAATACAACTGCAGTCCACACCAGCCTGACATAGACCTGGACATACAGACAGCCAGTGGTGGTGAAAGTACAGATCCTCCTGTTCAAACCTTTCTCCAATACAAGTACCGGTAAAAGTCATCCTGTCGAATTATGACTTAAGTTAAAGAACTGGACTGGAGTATGTGCTATCAAAAACACTCAAGAATGACTTTAACCATGTCAAACATTAATGTTATAGTCTCACTTTAGTAAAACCTGAGACATGTTTGTTCAGAATCAGAAAATGTGCATACTTTATTAAGGCCGAAAGCAACAGGTGTAAACCAGGACTAAAGCAGTTCTAACCTTATAATAAACAAAAATAATTGAGCTCAAATGTAGACTTTTAGTTTGGAATGTTTATTTATTTTTTATATAAGGCCCTGGTTCAGAATGAAACTTTTATACGCTCCATCTAACTTGTGCTTATGTTTTGATGGTTTGATAAACTGTTGATAATTGAAAATGTGTATGTATAATATGTTCTACAGAGTGAGACATTATAAGTGGTTACCAAACAACAAAGGAAAAGAGATGAAAACATCACAATCAAGAGTCTATAAATAAACTCAGAGTGAGGAAAGAGTATGGCCCTGGGCTCAGGGAAGAACAAGGTTACCTGCAGCTGAGACTATGCTAATTGGACAGATTGGCTGTGAGCACAGATTAAAGATGGTTATTTAGCATCTTTATTGTGCTTTTGAGAACAAAGCAATGTCTCTCCTGAGAACGCCTCATAGTGTACCTAGTTTAGGGTTATTAGATGTGTATATAATATATCATGCCTGATGTGAATGATTCATAGAAAGTATTTAATGCATCCCAATAAAATTAAAAAACTGAAAAACACAAACACTAACCTAGTTCTAGGAAGCCCTGACTGACACTATAAAGACATACAGATTCAGTTCCTCTGCAAAGTCTGCCTTCCAAATTCTCATTTGTTGCTGTGAGCCATATCATATCTTGCTGTGTTTTGTATCTTGCTTGATTGTGTCCTTGGTCTACCCAGTGCCACCAGCTGATCCACTGAAGATCATTCTCACAAAAAAGGCTGGTAAAGCCCTGAGGACGCGGAGAAGCTCTTGTGAACGCATGAAATCAAGCCAGTGTTGATCGATCCCTTATTCTTTCGCTGAGGCAAGCACAGTCTTATGTAGATGGCTGAGGTTGAGAAAGGAGAAAGAAAGGATCCAATTTCTCCCCTGGACTGTGCAGTAGTCAGAAGATAGAGTTTGACTGACAGCTCAGTGGTGCACGGATCCCGCAGCTTGAAAAACGTCAGGCGATGAAGTAAACAGCATCAGGCTTATCAGAGCGGAGCAGCAGCCTGGAGGGCGCGGGCCGGGCTCAGCTGGGGGAGTTTTGGGCAGGAAAGTGCGCAACTGAGCTTTGAGCCGCAACCTTAAAATGACCTCTGATGTGTATCGCAAGCCACATGACCCTGAGCTATTAACAGAGTGAGCAGAGATGACAGATGTGTTTCAGATGGCACTAAATGTCAATCCAGTGTTGTATTAATCGAAAGCCAATGAGAAGCCTTCAGTGAAAGTCGGCTGATATCCTGTTACAGGGAACTGACACAGGCATTGATCCAGTTAGATTTAGACATGTGTGAGTGAAAGGGCCTAAACGGTGAGGATTTTGCAAAGAAAGGAAAAATACAACAAATACATCCATTTATCTTTTGCAGGTGGCAGGAGCCTAGCCCAGCAACTATGGGCCTTAGGCTGGGTTGAAAACAGACAATCATTGACTATCACATTCAATCACAAGGCACTTTTGACTGACCAATTCTCCTAACACATGGTGAAGGGGACCAGAGTACAATGAAGATGCAGTTTGTGTAAAGACATGATTATCTCACTAAATGTTGTTTTCTAACAAATATCAAAAAGCTTGAGAAGGTAAGTGCAACTGACAGCCTGTACTTCAATCAATACTTAGCTCATCACCACCTCAATAGCGGATTAATCACACTGTCCACCATCACCATCTAGCAGCACCATGTCATTCTCTTCAGCTTCCTGTCCTCTGCTACCACCGTCGATATCTGGGTGTTGGGGGAGATCTGACCTAAACATCGTCACTATTCCCTTACATTGCATTGCATGTCACTTTCTCTACTTTTGCTCAATGATATATCACTGCTGCATTATCCATGTGTCTCTTTACTGAAGTTAGATAGTTCAAATAGTTGTAACTTTGTATACATCTGTCCATGTTCACAAGACAGAGTAGAAGCCAGAAGCAGGGATATGATGAGCAGTGACAAGCTGAAAGATTAAAAAGGACCCCCACGTGAAGCAGACTGTAGAGACACAGCGTAGTCCCTCACCTGCTGTCCTCCTGGTGGATGATCATGTACATTTCCCATGTAGTATCTTGGGTGATCCCCCCGTGTGGCACCAGCAGACTGATACCTGTAGAGAGAGGAATCCAACACAGTGAAATGCACGTAGAACTCTCAACTGCACCTGCCGAGCTGTCACATCCTCTTACACCAGGTGACAGTCAAGGAGCTACTGGCCCCACAAAAAGTGAAGCAAATCCCCATCAATGCAACCAGCACCAGCTGTCACCGGCATACACATTTGAAGACTACTGTTAAGAAGCTGCTGTGCATATGACAAACAATTAGTGCCAATCTATGCACAGTACATAAAAGTCCCTAAGTGACAAGATGATGAATGTAGGCCATGTAGAAAGATGTGCTTGAATAATGAGAAGGCACCTTTCAACACGTCTTTGTATTATACCAGCTTTTAAATGCTCAAACTGTCAGTAATACTTCTAAAAGGCAGCAGGCAAGGCTTGAAATGTGAAAAGGTTCATGCCATAATGTCATTAGATTTGGTTTAGTGGGACCGACTGAAAATGCCATCACTGTCAAAGTTCGAATCTTTGGTAAATAAGATATTGCCGTTCATGTCGTGGGGTCGGGTGAAGTCATTTTCACGTCTTCCTCCGCAGATAACAAAGACAAGGTCAAACAGTTTTAAGCTCACTCACCAGACGCTCACTGCCCCCGTGTCAAGATATGATCACTTTAACATTTAAAACATTTGTTGTCTGGAATAATATCTCAAAAAATGACAGTGGCCTTTACCTGTATTTGGAACCATAAGCTTTCCCCCTGTGTGGCCAAACACTGCAGTAGCTTTGTGCAGAGGCTTGCTGGATGACAGGGAGACATTGAAAAGGTTCCTCCCTCTTCTGCCCAGGGTTGGCCCAACAGAGCCTCTGAAATCAGGAGCCAGACCTCGGGGAAATGTCTGCGGATGGGACATGATGGAGTATTCGGCCCTTTCAGCAACTCCTGTGAAATGTTACCACCACATCAGATGTTTAACACAGATGTTGACTTTACGATCGTCCTTTAAATTCTGCCCTTTATAGTGATTGTGATGTTAGCGACTAGGAGTACGTTCTGACACAGCCAAAGTATTTCATATGACTGACCTTTGACCTTGATTTCAGGTAAAGGGTCCAGAAGCAGGCGCTCGGCCATCAGCTCCTTGTCGATGGAGTCCTGAAAACACATGGGGCTGGTGTAGGTGCGAGACACAGTCAGATCAGCCTGCATAGATGAGTTTATGAGGAGAGGATTTGCTAGAAGAAAACAAAGAAAGACATTGTTTAAGTGTAAATTTGAAAAAGACCACAAATATATTAGATTTAGGCCCTGGTTTAGTTTTGGTTTACACCTGGTTTAGTTCTTTTTTAGACCTGGTTCAGATCTGGTGTAGTCTTGGTTTAGACCTGAGTTTTCAATAATGTGTTGCTTCTGTCTGGGTAATGGTTCTTCAAGTAAAGATAGTTAGGTCCGGACCTCTGTGACCTAAACAGTGGTCACGAACACGGTCATGAACACAAACACACAACAATCGGGAGTAAAAGTCATGGCTCCTTGAAATATGCGTAAAAATGGCAATTGTCAATTACACTGTCTGAAATTAGTTAAGCTCTTACCAAAGGGAGAAAAGGCACCAACATACTTGGAGCCGTGGACGTGTCTGATTATATGGAGGTTTGCTTGCTTTTGGCCCTCTATCAAAGGGGAACATGGGCCAAGATTAAAGCTTTCTCTGGCTCCTGCTGTGTTATCAAAATGAACTTTATTATGCCCTGCTGAGAGCTGTTGCCGTGACAACCCATTATGCCAGCCTTGTAAAAAAAAAAAAATGTAAAATGCTTCAGTCTTCATGCCTGCCTGCAGATGCGGATGTTTTTGTACGTTGAAGATATGGGACCATAAATGCCGCCTTTGAGGGACACAATGGGAACACACAATCATTTAGGTGTATAATAAAATATGTTTGTAATTTTGCTTTCATAAATAAGTAATTCAGGCTTCATAGGGGTTTTCCAAAACAGCTTGAGTGAAGATTTAAGATTTAAATAGCCAAGTAGCCAATAATTTTACTCAAGCAAGAGTACCGTTACTTCAAAATAAAGTTACTCAAGTAAAAGTAAAAAGTACTCATTCACATAATTACTCGAGTAACAGTAGAAAAGTACTGGTGAAAAAAATGCTGAAGTCCTGAGTAACTATTTGTATTATTTTGTGGTAATCAGGCAAAAAAATAAAAAGATAATAAATATTTTCAAAAGATAAAGTATGAATGTAAATAATATTTTCAAAAATCAAGGCACAAGGAACAGAATTTCCACATCATCACATTTTCCACATAAAGCTGTTCTTACATGACACACAGAGGTGGTAAAAGTACTCTTACTCTTTCTAGATTTCCAAGATTTTACTCAAGTAAGAGTACAGTTAGTTCAAAATATTATTATTCAAGTAAAAGTAAAACGTATTGTCCAGTAAATCTACTCTATGGAGTACAATTTATTTCAAAAGTTACTCAAGTAAATGTAACTGAGTAAATGTAACTGAGTACTACCCACCTCTGGAATTGATCTGAACTTGCATACTACATGAGGTTGGTGGTTCTATTCCTGCTCTGACCTTGTTTGTTCTGCTGCCATTTACCTGGACATAACACTTACACTCATACACGTTGATTATGTATGAATATGTTACTGTGATTGTGGACATACTCAAAATATATGACCAAGATTAGTTAAATTGACTTAAATTTGAAATATTAATCTTGATTTAAGTTGTTTTGACCAGTTTAGATTTATTTACATATTAGGTCTAGATTACTTTACTTTTTCAATGTGTTTTGACTGGTTTTCCTTTATTATTTTATTTTTTCTAGATAAATCTACCAGTGGAATTAGATATATTTTTTCAAGTACAATGCCACTGGCCAGTTAGAAATTTCTAGATTCAATTCAAATAATGTAGGTCAAATAAGTAAATAAATCTAAACTTGTTGAAACAAATAGAATCAAGATTAATATTCTGAAATCAAGTCATTGCAGTAAGACATTATATTTCATAGCAATAATAGAAGAATCTAAATAATAATTTTTAAAAAAGCTTGATATCTAGCTTTGTGAATGTGCATGACTATTGCCTCACCAGTGCGAGAGGTTTTAAAGGTGAAAGACTGAAAGCCCCCGGTCAGTGCAGAGGAGTCGATCACATCCACACCGTATTCACTTTGGCTTCTTCTGTACAGTGTTACTGCCACAATCAGGACCACCACAGTCACCACGCCAGCAGCCAGCCCCGAGTACAGGGCCACGTCACTGCTGCCTTCCACACCTGAGAATCACAAAAAACACAGGCTTGTTTTAGAGCTGTTGTTAAAGATCTTGCAAAAATCTTGACTTCAAACTGGCCCAAATCTGTTGTTCAAGTCTGTAAGTTGTGTGTGATAACCCTGATTAAAAGTCCAGTTGGATACAGGCTTGTGTGATGACTGGTTTCTCATTGCAAATATTGGAAAGTAAACTATATAATTTACTTACTTACTTCTTACTTTTATTAAAAATTACCTCTAAATAATACACATCAAATTGAACTTTAGAGTTTATACCTTACAAACCAGCAATCTGTATAAATGCATTTCCAAACTGCATCCCCATTTCACTTCTCTTTTTCTATTCCTGTTTTTGTTGTAGTTAAAGTTGGAAAGTCTCTTACAAGAACCAAGTCTATGTTGTTTCGAACTACTGTGGCTTTTTTGCTTTCTCTGCAGTGTCTCCCCATCCATGGTTTCATTGTTCCTTCCTGGAGTGTTAAAGCTACTAATGAGGAACCTCGGAAGGAAGGCGATTATAATCAAGCCAGCACCTGACTGTCATCTCAAACACCGCTCTGCTCCGGCTCTGGAGGAACTTGGCGGTCCATCGGGATAATGTGACAAAACCAATTCATTAAATTAGCTCATCTGCAATGATTAGGGTCTATCTGGTCTCACCACTGCTACATGGGCCAACTCCACAGAAGAATGAAGGAGAAAATAAAGGGGCTGTTCTTGAAAGATAATGAGATCTTCTTTGGTGAAAAAGACACGCAGAATATCTGGGTGTTGCCTGAAGCTGAAATAGAGAAAAATATGCAAAGTGGCATTAACTGCTACTGTAGCAGGTTAATTGAGGGCTTGAGGAATTTGGCAGTACACAACTGGGTTAGTTAGAGGGAAATAAAATTAGACCCGCCGTGCTCGCTGGACTGGAAAATTTCACTGCAAAAATGAAAACTAAAGCTATAAAGAACGGCAGTAGCTTAGGAGGTAGAGTGGGTTCCACTAGGTAGAAGGTTAGTGGTTCAATCCCCCGTCGGTTTTGTTGGCGGTGGGACCCCGTTTTATTCCAAAATATGGCCACAGCCGCCGTCCTAAGTATCAGCCCCTGTCTCTGAAATGACTACAGTACCTCATTGATTTGGGATGAGTTGACCCCATCTTTTGACCTGCTGTGTCCTTGGGCAATTGGTGTTGTGTCCTTGGGCAATTGGTGTGTTTTATTAACGTTGATGTGTTTGTTGTGTCCTGCCATGCCTGCCACATTGTTGTCAGCCTGCCCCTGGACAACTGTGGAAATAGACCTTGTTTGTAAATGTGTAGCATTGAAGTAAATAAATAATTGGCAGGCAGATATAATATATTTGACCACTACCTGTGTGTGACTGACTGTAGAAAAGCGTCTTGAAAAGCCTAATAATACTTTCAGTGAATGTTTGTGGCAGTAGCTTTGTCTTGATATAAACATTTACATTTTTGTAAGTGAAATATATATTCGTGTCAGAGTAGGCTACTGTTATGTAAAATCATTTATGCTTTGGCTCAAAACACACCTTGTGGCTTTGGGTTATGCAGCAGCTTTCGATCTGCAAAGAAAAACAGAGACAAACAGTGACTCTGGTGAATATTCAAAGTGTTTTCTCCTAATGACTTCTTGTGTATGCATCCGTGCTCATGTTAAGTATATGAATACAGAGAATGGCTAATGAAGATGGATGAGCCTGCTGTTAATTTGAGCGTGATTAAAAAATGATCATGATCTGGTCCACACTGCCAAGACTGATGAGCAGTAAATGCATAATAATGACACAGTCTCCGAGCAGAGAATCTTTTTATGTGTTGTTCCAGGTCTATCACCATAAAAAAACGTATACTGATGTCAAAAGTTAACCTCCTAAAGGTAGAATTGTACTTTTTCAGGGGAGTTTTTAGTAATGGTAAAACACTGTAAACTAATTTGGACACTGTGCTCAAACATAACCTGACAGTTTTTATTTCTCTGACATAAACAACCTTCAACAATGGATTTGAAGCCGAAACCCCAATTTAACATGGTAAAATACAATATTTTTTTGCCAGAAACTTTTAAAGTGAACTCAGATGGAAGTCCTCTTATTGGACGTTTGGTGGTTTGATCTTTCCACCTTTCCTGAATATATATATAAGTGTGATTGTTGTGATGAGTGTTTGGTGCCATAAGCACTGTATGGCTTCTCATGACTTCCCCAAGGCCGCTGTTGTGACATGAATTGTAAAAGCGCTTTGTGTTTTGCTTGGTTCTTTGTAGAGATATCTTTTGGAACATCAGCAGCACTTGGAAATCAGATCACCCCATACTGACCCTGAGTGCAGTCTCCTCCAGTGCAGTTTTCTGTAGACACCGCCACTCCGTCACAGAGGCGACCTCCGTGTTTGGGCTCCGGAGCAGTGCACTCTCTGGACCTCTGCCTCTCACAGTCCACACTACACAGGCTCCACTCGCTCCACTCTCCCCAGCTGCCATCCACTGACAGGTCACACACAAGAAGGAAGCAAACGTCATGGGCTTTTATATGGACTGAGGAATTTACTGTATTTTGAAGATGATTCGCCCAACTAGATCAAGTTTAATACATTCAACACAGGGTCAAAAAATGCAATGAAATGCTTTGGATCGGAAGAACCGTTAGACTCGCTAAGATAGTCATGAAGTACTAGTAGCATGCAATAATAGTACATGGTAAGAAAAAAGTGTGAAAAAAAGAGATAATTAACAATATAATAAACATATAATAAAAAAATCTCACTAATGCTAAAGGATCTGTCCCCCACTAGTTTCTTTGAGGTTCTTTTTGTGTTGTATCTTTGGCCCTAACTCGCAATAGCACAGTGTCCAGATCAACACCATATGTTAACAATATATCTGTTCAAACCTTTCCTAAAATGTACCAACAGGCCATTGCAGTGGTCATTTTGATTTAGAAGAGTATCCTAAACAAAAACTGAACATTTTGTAATATGATGTACTTTTGCTCATTGTTTGACTCATTCTGACTCAAAACTGGTGAAAAAATATGCCTTGTCATTCCAAAAGCCAAGCATTCAAATAGATGAGTTTAAACTCACACCAGCGAAAAACTGTAAACAACATTTTTCAACAGCTTATGACTTCTTACGGCCTCACCCCCCTCCCACCTCCTTTCAGCTGTGAGACCAAAGAACCACGTGCAAGTGCCTCTCCCCATCATAATTTTGGCCTGTTATATATCATCATCTGAACGTGTGCGTGTGTCTGCGTGTGATAATTATCTTGTTTGTCTAGATGTCTCGGCCCAGATTTTGCCTTTGTCATCAAGAGGTGCTTCCTGAGCTACCAGACTGGGGCTTGTTGTTGATGTTAAGATCTCACTCACTGGTACTGTTGTAGATTATGGTGGCTGAGAGGAGACAAAAGTAATCAGTAGCGAGGAGTTGATCTATTTAGTTATTAAAAAAACTTAAAATGTAATGTCAGAGTGAACGGAGTAGTTTTCAGGAAGGTCGGGAACATTTTCTGAATTATTTTACATTGTGAGATGTTGTGTTTTTTTTAGCAACATACAGTAATGCACACGCTTAGGCAAGTGTGCGGTAACATTTCAATACTTTTTACTTTTTTATGGCAACATGTAAAAGGAGTAGGACATTATTCATTGTCACCTTGAACCTGGATCACCATCTGGATCCAGCTGGATTCTTACATTAGTTTTCAGTGTGTACTCAGTAGTTAGTTTGGTTATCCCTGCCTCGCTAGTGTTTAGCGCTGTAAATATTGTGGAACGCTCCAGTTCTGCTTGTCTTCACTTGTAAGAGGATGTGAAACCAGACAACCTTTTAAACCATTAATCAGTGCACATTCTCCACAATGGGACAGGGCGACTTTCTCTCCCACCATTATCATGAATCACCCCATCTCTCCACTGACTAACTGTTAGCTTTCAGCACTGTAATTTGGTCAGGTGTGGGCAATCCACTCATATAGCACTAGAGGGGACATGCTAATGGTTAACTGTGTGATTGAACATTTTGCATAAATATGTGTGTGTGTGTGCATGTGTGTGTGTGTGTGTGTGTGTGTGTGGGTATGTGTGTGTGTGTACGCGTGTGTGGGTGTGTGTGGGTATGTGTGTGTGTGTGTGTTTTGCTTCTTTGAATATTTAACTGTATATAATATTACAACATATACATCAAATTTGTTACCAGGCACAGCACAAAATACCTTTATATATTAGAGCCCACAAAAGATGTATTATAAATATAGATTTCTGGTCAAATTGCCCACCCCCAATTTGAGCCACTCTTGGTCCAAAACAACAGCGGGCCAGACAAATTAAGCAGATGTCAGGAAAACCCAGAGGAAGTGATAAGCACACAAAGGGGGCGGGACGCAGACACAGGAAGATGGGATATCACAAATTTGTCTGAATTGTATTTATGTCACACAGGGTCTTGGCAAGTGGTATTTTAGTCATTTTACACTCTGAGATAGTTTGCATTTTTGACTTGTGATAAGGTTCCAGCTGCTTTTTTGTTGGAATTCCCCCGTTGTTTCTCACTGTCAACAATGAGAAATGGTGTGTTTAGATGATTCATTTGGAATCAATGAAAGATTTAGTGGACTCGGGAAGACAAAAGAATGTTACGGCAGCTCTCCTCTCTGGCCAAATCCCTGTGAGAGAAGTGGACTCTGAAACTTGATTGTGCCAAAAACCATACTTTGAAGAGATATACGACATTGTTTGCTGGAAATTCTGTTTACTTCACAACAGCATAGAAAACTGCTGGCTTCTATAGGTTATAAGTAATATGTATCGAACTGAGGTTTAGAGCTAGCTATGGGTTCAGTGTTTAAGCAATCTTAATTACCTCTGCATCATTTAACATTGTGTAAATATATTGAATATACAGTCAATTTTTATCCACAACATTTCAGACATTGCAGAAAGCAGACAAGCAGCCTTGATTTGACAAACTAGATTGAGTGGTCAAAGCTTGGCAGTAGCTGTTGGACATTGGAATATATTATAATACCAAATAACTCAACTCTGGTGTCATTCAAATTATCTTATTTTCTTCTGAAGTCACAGCAAAGGGAATTATATGGTTTGTTTTTGGTTTTACTCTAGATGCCCTGGCTCAAATCTCAGCATTTATTCAGGGCTGGGACTGGGGCAAAGAGTAGCATGTGACACCTTGTGGCTGCATTCTTTCTTCCCCACAAAATGCTATTTCACTGTCTGTCCTGGTGTGGTCACACATCTAGTTGCCCACCTGCCCTGGTGAAAGGACCTTTTAGTTCTGCTTGGCTGCCATCCCTTTGTGGCAGGGCTTTTATGGTCAGAGCCAGACCGCTAAAGGCTGGCAGAGTGTGACATGCCTCAGTGCCTTGTGTCTGTGCTGGTGTCTGGGGAAGTAGCCGGCGTCTGGCTTATCTGACTATTTCATAGAGTTAAAACATACTCTAGACTAAATATGTACCTTAAAGCCATGCTGGAATTGTTGTTACATTTTGGACAGTAAGGCCCTTAAATTGGCCTGGCCAGACACATGTACTTTCTCTAGGTTATTCTAGCCTACGGACACTGGACATATAATAAGTACTGCATGTTGTTAATTCTGGTTTGTTTATTTAACACCAATTAAATAGTATATAAACAAAGAAATGATGCTTCTATTCCATTGTGGTCATAAATGGGGTATTAATAGAAGTCAAAATCGAGTACTTAAAGCTGGCTATGGTACAGCATACCAGAGGTCATCTGATTCTGTTCTGAGGTTCTTTATTTTCTTCATTTACAATTCATGCCACAACAGTAAAAAAATCACCAGTGTGCGTCAGTTTTTGCACAGTTCTGTAAACATATTTTGCTTGTGAAATCACCATCGGGCCCCTGTATGTCTTCAGTTGCCACTTTCATCTGGGTGACTCAGCCCTGTCCATTAGCGCACCAGTGTTACATATTGTCCTTAGGTGTAGTCTGAGTGTGAGTACACGTGATGACTGCTCACTTTGTGTTTGCTCATTCCATATATATTTAGTGCCCAGGAGCAAACCGCTGCTATTCATGCTATTCATATGCATTTAGGGCCTGATATAGCCCCACGATAGCCTATGCTGTGATGTTGATCTGTGGCTTGACGTAGGCCAGGCCCGATAGAGGTCTTCCTGAAGACATTGTCGGGCTTAATCTCATTGGCTATCTGACAGCGAGGAAAAGGGTGTGTTTTCAGTGGAATGCTCACATGCTTTGTCCGATTGCCTTAGTCCCACAAACAAATATGGAGAAGCGGTTATGAACAGAAGTCATGGCAAAAAAGAGTGTATTCCACACTAGAGCTGCACAATATGAGAAGAACACCTATGATTATAGGCTCAATGTACATTTAAGCAAACATAGAAGATTTACTATCTACTGTATATCTACACTAGGACTAAACAGGACAAAACTGAGAAGTAAGTCAAGACTAAATCATAGCTTTGTCATTGGCCTACAACAGTTTGATTAGTCAATTATTTTAAGTATGAATTTCTGTCAGAAGCTGTCCATACAATACATTTGGTTTCTTTGGATACATTTGCAAAATATTGTGCAGCCCTGTTTCCTGCTTTGGGTTTTCATCTGCAGCTATCTCAAGTCTGTTCCCACTAAGTGCTTCCTCCTGGTGACCTGTGCCTCTTGGCCCTCTGCTCCTCATTCATATCCTCACACTCTTCTGACAACCACGCGTCTCAATCCTGACTCTGAGCTCTAACTGCTGCCGGGCACATGTCCAGACCTCCGCAGCTTTTTACGTGAGAGACAGCCCGGTGTGTCCCTTTGGGGAGCAGCTTTATAAAACCTGAGGACAAACCCCAAAACCCACGGAGGGCAGCTGGACTGAGACCGCTTTGTTCTGGGCTGACTCCAGTCCAAAGTGGCTGGCTGAACAGAACTCACATTGTGCACTTTTTCCATGAGTAAACTCAGACTGTCAACATAGCCTCCTCTGCCTAAAATGGGCCACTCCGGTTCGGGGGAAAAGACTGTGCTCCTTGTACCTCAAAATCACCAGAAGAATAAAGTCATTTAGGATTGACTGGGGTGTTTTTCTTTCTGGAGTTTTTGCGATTCCAGAAATATGCATTGTTTACATAGGAGCCCAGCCCATTCTTTGGTAATGAAGCCATTTCTGGATCCCACGTGTGTGCGATATGCAGGCTACAAAGTGAGGTCAAAGGTTTTCATTTCTGTTTACTGTTGTGTTATCATAAGCATCCGCACATGTGTGTGCTAATGTGTAGAGACAGTTTATCAAGCATAACAAATCAAGTCATTGTGTGGAGCTGGAGTATAGCCACCATTGTGATAGCGAGATTGTTTTGCGGTTGCTGACTCACTAATTACAGGCGTTTTGGAGAGAGATAGAATATAATCCATTTGCTGCTGACTTTTCCTGTCCTCCATTGTCTGTTTATATAAATGTGCGAAGTAGAAAATGATATTACTTGTACCAGTGAGTGCTGGTTCTCTTCCACAGATGAATACAATTGTATACATTTAAATGACAATGCTGTGTCTGCCAGCTGCTTTTCCCAGCGCACTCTAACCCTAGCCATTATCACAAGTGAAAGACTAATCAGCCTCACATACAATGCACAGAAAGAGTTTTTCAGTGCACTACATTGTGCAGGATGGTCCCAGGGCACTTGTATAGCTTTAACCACCGTGAGGTTTTCATATGCAAAACCATGTTCAACTGAGCAGCCACAGCAGACTACACTACAAGTAAAACAGTCGCCAATCAACGCTTCCAACTGGAATGTATTTAACTATGGTGCAGGAATTCAGCAAAAACCATTAGAGATTGTAGCCTCTTAATTTATGCTTTTTTTACATTTCAGTGACACTGTTCATTTTATCACTGAGAGCTCTGTGGTGTTGCTCACTGTTCACTGGTCGGGTGGGTAAACGGTACAGTGAACATACTTCCTTCTCTGTTTACAGGAGGTTTCTCAACTAGTGACAGAATCTAGATTTATCCACTTGTGGTACATTTCATTGCATTGACAAAGATAATACAGATCCACTATAGAAATGTTGCTTTGTGGAGAAGTCTGAGAAGACCGTTAACAAACCATAGCTTCTAGAAAGACTACCAAACCCCCAACCATTATTAGGCAAAATTAGACTGCATCAACATCTCTCCTCATATGCAAACATCCACATTATAATCAGTTTTCCCCCTGTAATTAAACGGTTCATTGATGAGACAAATTGTGTTTTTCCTCATTACCATTCCTCATCGTTCTCTTTACAAAATGGATTCTGCGTCTGAGAAATCACTTACAGCAAAAGGATGTAAAATTGCACCCTGCCATGTATTCATTACCCTGGCACTCAGAGAAAAATAAACAGTGCCTTTTGCATAGGGAAATCCAATATTTGTAAGGTCGCTACTGTTCTCGTACAATGTGGGTATAGAGGGGCGCTCTGCTTTACTTTTCCTGATCATGCTCCAAAATACACCCCATTTTCATCTCTTTGCCTGGATCCCCTACACGGCTACACCACTTTCCCCTCCTAACAAGAGCTATCAGGGCTATTATAGTGGCTCTGGCAAATGAATGGGCAAACATCCCTTGGTATGCTAACTGGAGAAGACTAAGAAAAAAGTGAAAGTAGGCGCCAGTTGGAGTCTAGCTGGTATTAATGACTGGTTTGAGAGTGAGAGGGTATTTGGATTGTGAGTCGGTCAAGTTGGCCCTAGACAGGATGTGCATGCAGCCTTGTCGAGTCTACACTGAGGAGGACTGGTTCACTCACAAGATGCCGTAAAACTGTCATGAGATCACCAGGGATGTGATGACTTTGCAGTTTTTATTGGACGATATAAAAGCATTCAGCATAACCACGAGTCATATTAAACAAGCAGCCCTAACACATGCACAGGGCACTTTTTGCCTCACAGCAAGTGCTCATCAGATTGTCCCATACTTGTTGGCGACGGCCAATACTGTCATCTGTTAGAAATATTGGATTTCCCCAAGCAACAGTATAGGTGAATTCTAATGTCTACATTCATTTTCTTCGGTTGTTTGTAAGATCTTGTTTTCATTACCCACTTGGCTAGACAGTGGCTGTCAGTTGTCTATGGTAATCCCCCATCTCAGACCCAAAGAAACATCATTTGAACCCTTAAAAGTAACATTTGAAGAAAGTTAATAATGATTGAAGTACTAATATTCTGAACTGTTGCCAAATCAGAAAATCAAAAAATGGTCAATACCTCCTCTGGCCCATATTTCTAGTAAAAGTACACTTTCTATTTCAATTAAATCATCTTTAAATAACTTGAGCATTTTTATATTTATAAGTTGAGTTTCAATTCATTCACTTTTTTAATATCCATTTGTTGTGTGTTGCAGATGCCCTGAGGTGTTCAGATGTGACCTGTCACTCTCTGCCAGTGCCCTCCTGTCCCGAAGGCTCTGTCCTGTCTAAGAGCTACACTCCCCCTGCTGGCTGCTGCCCCTCCATCGCCCCCCAATGCACCTGTGACTTCAACACCTGCCACAAGCCCCAGTGTCCCACGGGCCAACACTCTGTGAAGCTGAGCCAGGCCAGCGGGCAACCAGGAGACTGCTGTGATGTGTTTGAGTGCCAGAAAGGTAACTGACCAATAACTGCTCCACTATGTACAGATGTATCAGCCATATCATCATTTAGAGTGGCATTTTTGTCATGGATTACAAAGAAAAGATTCACTAGTCTTGGTTTAAGATAAATATGCAATACATATAACTATATATTTAGTAATAATGAATAGTTCCCATGGTAATAGGAATTGCTCTAACTAGCTTCTGTTGCCATTGATAAAACTGTTATCATTGCAACAACAGCTTACTTAAGTGCCATATTTATATCGGCGAAAACAGCGTGTGTATTATGGAATCACTTCGGTGCACGTCCGCAGATCCTAGCTGTGAACACGATAACTCAAAAACGAATTGCCGGATCAATTTCAACATTTGCACACAGGTACATACCATAAAGACGCCAAACTGTATTTGGGTACTTCTACGATGAATATTAATTAAGTAATGAATTAATAACGGGCCAAAACTCTGAACGCAATAACTCAAAAAGTCTTTGCTGGATCTTTTTCAACTGTTGCACACAGGAACATATATTAAAGATACAGAACTGGATTGAGTTTGGTACATCTTCGATTAATGACAATTAAGTAATTCACTAATTAATGTTTTGATGCACTTTTATTGAGCCAATAATCCTGCTGAACATAAATGAAATCGCGTGAA
>JAVQKC010002745.1:0-11233 GCA_036025475.1 Philypnodon macrostomus
TGTCCAGCAAGACCTGCAGTTCCTGAGTCAGCACATGCGCCCGCTCCACACCCACGGAAGTGGGAACCACGCCATTGATGCGTGGAGGGTGATGTGCAAACTGAAGCCTGTAACCCCCTGCGACGGTCCTGAGCACCCAAGGGAAGATGTGTGGCAGAGACGCGCAGGCTGCCAAGCTCTCTGAGAGGGGTATCAGTAGTGACGCGCCGGACGGTGGGGCGGGGGCTACGGAGGGGGATGGGCTTGGTAACTTGCCGGCAATCAGCGTGCACAGGTCCGGCCTCCTCGAAGCAGTGAGACGATCGGCCCCCCAAGCTTTACGCGGAGGGGCGCGTTCTGCCACGCTCTGCTTTTGGGCAGCACACCAGGAAGAGGCCAGGGCTGGACCAGGCCGGGTTCTCTCTTTTCCCGAGTGGCCGGTGGCCCCGGGACCTGAGCTCAGTGGGGGAGGAACCTCCCAAGTGCCTCCTCATAGTGCTTAGCCTTAGCACGGCCGATGGCACGGGCTGTCTGCTTGGCCGCACGGAGAGATGAGTCAGTGGCACGGCGGAGCTCTGGAAAAGTCTCCCGCAGCAGGTCAGCCTGCAACACAGACAGACCTGCTGCTTTAAACGCCTTCCCCACGAGGTACGACGTTACACGGCTTGGTGGGGATGGTCAGTTTCCAGAGTGAGGACGAAGCCCCAGGTGAGAGGTAACCTCTTCCACCCCAGGGATAGTCCCAGCAACAGCCGAATAAGTCAGTGTTGAGGGGACAAACACACGGGAGGAATACGGCCGCTGCCACGAGCGAGCTAGCTCCTCGTGGAGATTGGGGAAAAAAAAAAAAAGGGTAGCCGCCGGTGCTGCCGCTTCTCCCCCTGGCCATTCGACAGAAACCTGTCGTCCAATTTCGAGTGTTTGGGAACGAGAGGAGCGCTGCGAAGCAGCGGCAGAGGGGGGTCAGGGAGAAGGAATCATCGAACTCATGCTCAGCGATGGCATGAGCCCCTACCTCGTTCGGCGGGAGCACGAAGAACAGAGGGCTCTCTAGTCCCGGTGCCCCGGCCAGTTCGGCCTGCGAGCCCCAGGGTCTCAGCGGGGAAGCGGTGTCATGCTGGAACAAACCAAGGCGAGCACATAAAGCCTTAATGGACAAAAGGTCACATTGCTCACACTCACCCGTTAGCCCCCGGGCCACATGGTTTCCCATAGCGTATACTACGCAGCATCGAAGTAGAGCTTTTGAAGGGGAACAGTTGGTGGAAGAGCCTTTAGTTTCCAAGCTCCTGCTTTATGGAATCAACTTCAGCTCATGTCAGAGAGGCAGACACAGTCTCTACATTTAAGGTTAGACTCAAAACCATCCTTTATGAGAAAGCATATGTCCAGAACAGCTAAAGAACAGAATGGATCTCAGAGTTCTTTCTCAGGGATGGATGAGCTACGCTGCATTAGAATGCAGGGGGAAGTATGGTGCACAGAGCACGTTCCTTTGTCTCTTCACTTCTACACTTTTTTTTATATTTACTCTGTCGGTCTCTTAACTTCTACATGTTTTGCCCTTTATTATGGTCTCTCTTTCCCCTCGCCTTGACTATTACTTACTATGAGCTCTCTCTTAATTTCTACACTTTTGACATTGTTAACTTATATCTATCATTAGTTAGTTGCTATTCACACGTTGTCCTGCCCCACTCCCTCTTGGGGGAGTGTATATTGTTTCAGGTGCCTGGCTGCTATTAAATGTCCCGGTGATGACCTCAGCTGGCCCCATCTATGGTGCTGTCCTCACTGATTGTGGACCTGCATGCTGTTAGATGTCCCAGTGGATAGCTGGCTGCCTCTGTGTTCGTCTTCTCATCTGGATACCCACCACCCCAAACCAAACCTGTTGCATCTCCCCATTCATCTGGATCCCCCTTTACCTGCTGTATCTCCTCATTCATCTGGATTCCCGTCTTCATTTGGATGCACCCCTCTGCTCTAGCTTTCCCCTAAACCTGCTGCATCCATACACACACATTGAGCTCTCTTAACATAAGGACCTCATCCATCAGTCCTGGACACATCCCAGGACTGGGATTGGATCCCTCTATCATGTATTTCTCCCTAAGGTTTCTCTTTTTCCCATATTTTTTTCCTTACTGCAATGGACAGGGGATGTCCTGGGACAGTTTTTTTGTTTATGTGTCTATTGATTGTCTATTAACTTTTTTATTGTTTACATACATCTCTTTCTGTGAAAAACTCTGAGGCAACTCAGTTGTGATATAGGGCAATACAAATAAAATTGAATATATTGTATGTGTCATGAGTGAAATGTAATATAGGTGTTGCAGAAAACTGAGAAACTGCCCTTTTCCACACCGGGGGTTGACGCCGCCCCCTTACACTGCGGACGTGTCGCAGCAGATGAAGGCAATCTCTCAATCAGGCCCGGACACTTTAAATGCTACACTACCAGTTCCCTGGCTACATTTTGAGCCACGGACATTCGATCAGGACCTTAGTTAATCGGCTCTTAATCTTGTGCATATGGACTCGCATACGTTTTGAAGAAAGAAGCAGTTTTTAGCACCAATGCAGAGCTCTGATTGGTTTAGAACAAACGCCTACGTCTCTTTCTTTAGACAGGTGCCAACCCACGTCCTGCCACTTTGAACTTTACTAAAGCCAGGCAAACTAGCGGCAATACACGCCACTCAATGGGCTTAAGTTTTGTCCACTGCCTGCATGAAGATCGTCTAATGGGTCCACTATATGTATCAAGTTTACAATAATTATATATTATACAAATATTATAGGGTTTAATATTAACATTGCATAAAGTACAATACTGTAATGTTATAGAACTTCCACAAAAACAATTTCTTTACAAAGTGTCCAATGTTATCAAACAAAACATTATTACTGTACTTTTCATTCTAATATAGTTACAATACAATTCCCTCTTGACAAAAAGGGGCTCAGAAATAACTATATAGATGTGTAGTGTTTCCCGAAACTGCTCAGTCTGATCTTCTCAGGCAGAATAATATTTACTGAGTGTTCTGGCTTGTCTTGACCCACACTGCCTGCCTTCTTCAGCAAGTGTTCCCTCTGCTGACATACTAGCTGCCTGTACTTAGCATTAGCCTGCCAGGTTTTACAGTGACCAAAAAACACAATGCCTGTTGTTCCTAGAATGACCAGGCAGGTGAGCAGGGCTAGCATGCCAAAGCACACCAGCTGATTCTTGGTGACAAGGATGTCCTGTGCATGCACTGTCTCTTTCAGTGTAATTTTGAGCAGGTCACTTTCCGGCGGGCGTAAAAGCTTGTAGAAGGCATGGGCTGGTAGAGTGTAGTGTTGTGGCGTCAGTGAGAAAACTATATGGTCCACTGGCTTATGTCCAACCAGCTTGGCTTTGACCCTCGGTCTGTGCTGCAATGAACATGTGGGTCCAGTGAACCACATTTTGCACTGGCACCTGAAGGTACCATCAGCCTGACCAATGCATGTTCCTCCATTAGCACAGGGCCAGCCAGTGCACTGTGAGTGATTGAAAGTGTCATTACAAGTTAATCCAGTAAAGTTTTGCGGGCACTCACAAGAGAAAGCAAAGTTGTGGTTAGTGCAGTTCCCACCGTTGAGGCAAGGGTTTGGTAGGCAGCTGTTACTACTGATCTCACAGTAATCTCCAGAAAATCCAGTGGGACACAGGCAGGAAGAGAATGCCAGAGAGCCATCAACCCCCATGCATGAGCCTCCGTTCTGACAAGGAGATCTAATTGACAGAGCAGAGAACATTGTTAAGGTTAGATTACGAATTGTCACAGCCTGGGACAGCAAAACTTGAGATAGCATTTAATATACTGTAAGGGACACATTATTAGAGCACATCTAATTTCTCTTTGTGATTGTTTCTCTGTGAATATGAGGCTGTTTGACATCAAATATCTTACAAACAAATAACATGAGAACAGGTGTCAGAACTGTTGTCAGTATGGGGTAAGGAAACTGTAAATTAAGACGTGAATGTAAAATAATATTTGTGCATATTTCTCTATACTTGTGCATAAAATAAAGTGAGTAAATGCCACGTCTCTACATTTACAAATACAAAATATATTTTTTATGTGTGGGTTCTTTATTATGAATACAAAATTCATTTTTACAATTGTGGTTCCTTCTTTAAGAATACAAAATTCCAGCTGTGCTAAAACTGTCAATATTACCTATGGGCTCACAGGGATTCATGTATTGCACGTGCACAAGTCCTTCAACTCCAAGGCGGTAAGATACATATACATTTTTGTTGTAATTTTAGTATTTGTTGGTAGACCTATAACTTCCTTGTTTCTTTGGTCCAGTTATTCGATATCATTAGCATGGCACACAGCCTGGCGTCAATGTTAAACTATGCTTTTGTACCCGAAACCAGCAAGGTGTATATCGGTAAAATGCACTCACATGTCTGCCACAACTGCTTTGTTTGTTTTTATATGGTTAACAAGTAAATTAAGAGCCCTGCCCCCAAACCATGACAAACATGGGAATGGTCTAATGTTTTTTGACCAAAAATAATCAACATTCTTCTTTATAATATATAGGGGGTCCAAAGTCCCATAGGGGTCAAAACATGGGGGCGCTATATAAAATTTGTGCAATTTTGTTTATGTTCAGCAGGATTAATGGCTCAATAAAAGTGCGTCAGGGCATTAATTAGTTAATTATTTAATTATCATTAATCATAGAAGTACCAAACTCAAGCCAGTTCAGCATCTTCATGATATGTACCTGTGTGCAAAAGTTGAAAAAGATCCGGCAAAGACATTTTGAGTTATTGCATTCACAGTTTTGGGCAGTAATTAATTATTTACTTAATTAATATTCGTTGTAGAAGTACCAAAATCGTTACAGTTCCGCATCTTTATGATATGTACCTGTGTGCAAATGTTGAAAGTGATCCGGCAATTAGTTTGAGTTATCGCGTTCACACATACAATCTGTGGACACAACGATTGCTAACCAAGCTCCTGCTTTGGTCGTACAGAGACCGGACAGCCCATACTCCCGAAGCACCCACTACAGAATACCACAAGGGTCGAATATCTTCTCCAGATCCACAAAGCACATGTGGCTCGGTTGGGCAAACTCCCATTAACTCTCAAGCACCATCTGAAGGGTATAGAGCTGGTCCAGTTTTCCATGGCCAGGACGAAAACTGCATTGTTCCTTTAGAATCCGAGGTTCGAACTCTCCTCTCCATTACCCTGGCATAGACTTTCCCGGGTAGGCTGAGAAGTGTGATCCCCCTTTAGTTGGAATACACTCCGGTCCTCCTTCTTAAGCCGCCACGTGATGTTCATACTCATTCCCACAAACATCAGACAATCAGATTCAAATGAGCGCTCCAAATAATTTCAATCTAGCAACAACAAATGAGACAGAAATACATAAAATCCTAACCTCACCGTCAAGTTCACGTTATCAGGATATTCATAGACTAGATACCCTTTTCTTAAAAGCAAATAAAGATCACTTAACTAAACCTATTACAAGGCTTATTAATCAATCTATAATGGAAAATACATTTCTCAAGGCCCTGAAATCAGCTAGTTTAATCCCGATACATAAAACAGGAAAGAAGCAAGATATAACCAACTATAGACCTATTAGTATTCTTCCGGTCATGTCAAAGGCACTTAAAAAGATTGTAGCAAATCAACTTATACAACACCTCGAAGATGAGGACTTACTACATCCCATGCAGTTTGGGTTCAGGACTAACCACTCTACAGAAACAGCTTGTTGCTTCCTGCTCAAAAACATCAAAGTCAATCTTGATAATGGAGGTGTAGTAGGAGCAACCTTCCTAGATTTGCAACAGAAAATGTAACAGAGGTTAAATATTTGGGTGTCATCTTAGATCCCACACTTACCTTTAAAAAACATATCAAACAAATGGGTCAAAACTCGAAACGTAACATAGCCACTTCTGCTCTGACTCCTGATGTATCAGGAATTCACTGACCTTGGAGGCAGCTAAAACCTTTTTTAATGCACTGATAATGTCCCGGTTTTATTATTGTATAACATGTTGGTCACAGGCCAATAACACCACCTTGAAACCTTTAGAGTCTATTTATAAACAGGCTCTAAAAGTTCTGGACAGGAGAACGAGGCAGCACCATCATTGTCAGATTCTTGAAAAATACAGTTTGTTAAACTTTGAAAATATACAGCGACTTTCTAGCATTCAATTGACATACAGAATCATACATAACACTGCACCGGCACCTCTGAAGAACTTTGTCCAGTTAACACCTCAAGTGACAAACAGAGTTACACACTCCTCCTCCAGAGCACAGTGTAGTGTCCCAAAATTTAAAACTACATTTGCACAGTCATCCTTCTCAATTAAAGAGTGGAACAATCTCCCAAATGAAATAAGAAATCAAACAAACTTTTACCTGTGAACTTAAAAAGTGGTTAAGGAGTGGTCAGACTTGTCAACACTGATACTGGGATGCTGTGTTTTTATGTCCACCAGACCAGCATCAGTCACCATCTCTTCTTCAGCTATTAATGGACTTATTATGTTCTGTGATTTTTGATGTGTAATTTAAATTTGTTGTAAATAGTAGGTAGAAAAAGTATGAACTGTGAAATGGACTGATGCAGAGTGAAATGCAGTGAATGACACAGTGGCTTTATAATGTTGACATATTTGTAATGTACACTGTAAATCATGTTGATGTTGTCTGATTGTGATGAACTGTGAATGTATAAGTGGGGATGAATGTTTGAGAAGTTTAGAGAATTGTTTTTTTAATAGAGTCATTATAATTGAATGCACACTGTTCCATGTAACCAGGGACTACAGATGGAAACTAGCTATCTAGCTATAATCTGGTGCAGTGTATCCCTGTCTCTATGAGCTTAATGTCTCTGTACACTGTCCCTTAAATAAAGATTAAAGTAAAGTAAAGTATGTGGATGTGCCTCGGGGCAGACTGACAGAGAAGTGGCATATGTCTCAGACTAAAAATGCAGTCAAGTTATGAACATGTCATAGGCTCAAGGTAAGTTTTTAACACGCCACCACAACCACAAGTGTATTGTCTGGCAGTACGCAATGGAAGGAGATACCGACTGAAGTTACAGGTGCCTTGGGGCAGACTGCAACCATGACCATAGCAGACTCACCAACCACTGCCAAACACACACCACAATTATAATCAGGTATTGTCTGGTAGTATGCACTGGTTGGAACAGGGGTCGAACTAACAACCTTCTTGTGAATGACCCTAAACTGCAAGTACAAGGGGAGGCATGTCAGTCAACAAATCCCACAGTAGTTTACAACAGTGGATTGCGTTTGGTGGTAGCAGAGCTTCCCTTGTGGGCTGGAGCTTCATCAGAAGTGACAGCGCTATCCCCTGCCTCCACCCCAGCCTGGCACACACAAAGACCTAATCTAATTCAGGCCGCAGCTAAAAGGCTATTAGCCGAGCAGCCATAATTTTTCAAAGCTGTTTCAAACCAGGACTTTTCCCCAAGGCTATGAGACTTCACCGGGAGAAGCTTTCTGTCTGCGACCACAGAGAAGGGAAGAGGAAGAGAGAACTTAGGAGAGAGGACTTGGATATCTTGGCCTTTTTTTGCTTTATTTTAGAGGACAGTAGTGTGACAGGAAAGCGTGGGGAGTGACATTCGACAAACTGTCCTGAGCCGGATTCAAGTGGCGTTGTCAAGTGCCATCATGGTATTTGATTAACATTAGACTATATGAGGACTAAGGCATGTCTAATCCAAAGAAACAACTGAGAACCACACAGGACTAATCCAGTTGCAAACAGGTTATAAACATGTCTAAATAATGCCGATAGCAGGTGTATAACCCAGGTCTAACCCAGGTCTAACCCAAGGAAAAGAAGAAATAGAGGCTAGACTCAACACAGGGGTTATACCAGGCCTAAACTAGGACTATACCAGGACTACGTAAGCAAGAACTAAACCGGAATAAACCAGATCTAAAACAAGATTAAACCAGATCTAAATTGAGATGTCAAAATCAGGTCTAAAACCAAGACTAAAAGAGGTCTAAATTAGGTCTAAACCGGAACTAAACCCAAATTCTCAACATCTTAAATTGTAAGCCTCCTCTACCAGGACAGTACAAACAAATACAGTTTTACTAATTGAAAGTTATGACCACAAAGAGCCTGTGTACCAACAGCAGTCCCTGTAACCCCAGATTGACAACCACTAAGTTAGATCGCTAGCAAGAGAATGGTTTTACTGTGGCCAAAACACATTGAAGCCCCTGTATTATGAACACCCTGTGACAGTAGCTGATATGTTGATAGATGGAGCCAGTTGGGCGGCCTGTGTGTATACTTACTTGTGAGTGTTGAGGCAGGCCTGAGTTGGCGAGTGGCGCGAGGGGAGGATGTCGTATTCATCACTGACTTGAACACCGTTGCAGAAAGGCTGCCATGACAAAGGTAGAAGAGAGAGACAGAGTCAGAAGAGTGGGGACTAGGCTGAAGTCACATAATACACAGGCACTGGCTTTTTAAAAGGTGAACCTAAAAATGATATGACATTTTGCATGATTATAGAAACGGCAAGGACAATTTCATCTGAAAAACAAAAGCCTCATTTGATATCGAGGGATTCTTTACAGACCAATCCACACACCTCGCCTAACAATACAATAAACAGACTCATGCTGCACATAGAAGTAAACGCTATTGATTTTTCAGTCTATACATTTGCAATCTTCAGACATATGATGGTGATGGCCATATTGGATTACCTAGAGCAGGGGCGTCCAAACTATGACCCGGGTCCAAATGCAGCCCACAGAGCAATTTTTTGTGGCCCTCTCAGTTGGCCCAAAATGTACATAATCCAACTAACACAGTATTGAATGAACAAGATATCTTTCCACTTTTCTGTGTGGTTATAATATAGAAGGAGACTAACTGAAAGAACCTGTCCCCATATCTATGTCTTGAAAACAGATACAACCAAAGGGGACTTTTGGTGACGTGAAATCAGTCACCTCAGCGAGTGGACACCCCTGACCTAGAGCAATAGTCATTATAGCCATCTAGTGGACAAAAGTTATGTGGGGTGTCTTTAGGCTGCATAAAAACAATGTGATGAGTTATGAGACAAAAACCTTTGTACCGGTATATGAGTCATTAGTTGTGGTTGCTGGTGACAGGGGCCTAAAACAGCCACTCTGGGCCTTTGACAGGGTAAGTCTGGACATACACAGACAGAAAACTATTCACTCTCACATTCATTGACTAGTGGCAATTTAGACCAACCAACTTTCTCAAGCAGAACCCATGGTAACACAGGGAGGACATGCAGACTTCGAGTTAGTGTCTTAGCCGGTCAGAGAATTCAACTCACAACGTCCTTTCCGACAGCTAACTACTCTGCCACTGTTCTCCCCTGTATATCTATTGTTTATTCAAAATACATTACCCTTTACCCATTGTCTTATTCATTTGATTGCAATGTTAAACCTCTATAGTTGAGCCGTATGGACATGTTTGGTGCCTAAAGATTTGTAGTCAATAGAACAATCCTTCAGACAAAGTTGATTCTCTTTGCATCATGGGAAAAAGAATTACAGCTCCCCAAGGTGTCTTTCGTCTTTGTGTAGGATTTCTTTTTCTATTCAAACAATGGAGTATCAATATTTATGCAATGGGACCGCATAGCATAACATACGGCAGGAAGAGGGGGCTATATATTACTGAGGATTTCAGTCAGCACCTATACAGTTTGGGTTTGCATCGGGAACTCAAATCTGTGACATCTAGAACCTAAAAGGTAACACATTTCACTGATGGGTAGCCGCTATAGGAAGTGTTTTTTTATTTTTTATTTTAGTAGACTTTTTTTATAGCGGAAGTAGAACATTATATTTTGACTGAGAGACAATATAATGTCTACAGAGTTGTGGGTTCAATTCTCGGGCCGGTTAACTAAAATCTCTGTGGAGTCTGCATGTCCTCCCCGTGTCACTGTGTGTTCTCTTCAACTCTGTCTTGTGTTAGAAGCATTGGTGTAATCTAAGTCTGTAATCTAAAATGCCCCTGTTGAATAAATGTGGGAGTGAATGTTTGTCTGTCTAAGTATGTCTCTGGCCATTGCCTAGGGTGCAGACCGCCTAAGACCCATAGTTGCTGGGAAAGGCTTTACGTCAGCTGCAAGCTTCACTAATGGGAATAGTGGAAGAATGAAAGCATTACTGACAGAATTTCTTCACTTGCCTGACAATGAACCATATGATAAACCTTACAGCTGATAAGAGGCAACCCACTGTTACCTCAGGGAAGACACAGACCAAGCTAAAAAAAAATAGATTTTTGGGTTCACAGTTTGTCTTTGAAGTTAACAGTGTATGCGTAACAAAAAGCTATGCAAATAACATCTCAAATTGATGCATATTAGCACACGTGACAATGCCTCGCCACAGGAGGTTTGGGTGATCAAAGCTTTTCTCTGGAGGTACAGCCAGTTCTGGGGTTGTGTTGTTGTGTGTGTGTGTGTGTGAGCATGTGTACAAATGCAAGGAATTATGCTGCAGCACACATCAGAGTCATTTCCACAGCAGCAAATGTGCAGCTCTCTCTGGAGAATTTTTCTGGTCAGCTCACAGACTTTCATTACGAGACCGTCTTCAAGCTTGTATTTAGAATGGCTTATCATTCGCCGGACGTTTTTGCCCCTTATCAGCAGAGTGGCCGTCGCGGGAGGCTTTATGTTTTTGTTTCATCTGCTCCTTCATCGCCGTCGTAAACTATGCACAAGTTATTAAATCGGGCTTGACAGAGAGGTCCAATCCCCCAATGATAATGTTTGAACAATAAAAAGTGTGGACACTATGAGGCTCTGTGTAAGAACAAAAGACAAGAATGTAAATGTATTAAGATCTTGTCACTAGTGTTTCATTATTTTGGTCATTCAAACACCGGGGGCCAGTCTGTATGAATTGGTAGCACTTTACTTTAACTGCATGGTAATACTGTGGTAACAAATGGGTCATAAGTAGCTAATAGTGTGGTAATTATGGTTAATTTTCAAGTAATTTTCAACTCTAACTACTTACCCTAACATATAACAAGGCCTGTGCTGTCGTCCCGACAGCAAAGTGTATATCGGCGAAAACGACCCCATACGTCTGCCCCGTACGTCTGCCCCGTACGTCTGCCCCATATGTCTGCCCCATACGTCGCCC
>JAVQKC010002748.1:0-21646 GCA_036025475.1 Philypnodon macrostomus
TGTGTATATTTTAAATATGCCACATGTAAAGCTGTATGATTCAAAGACACAAACCCACATGGCTAATTATTGCCACATCTAAACAAAGTGCGTATCTGCCAATTGCCTCAGCTTACTAAACTACAGTCATTCTGCCATGTGGCTGCCTCCTGCTAAACGAAGGTGTTGTGTGTGGTTTGTCTGTCACCTTTTCTCCTGTTGCGTTTCTTGACATGGAGAAAGTCTTTTGCTCTCCAAGTCCATGCTTAGTTCATTGCTAGTGCTGTGGTCCGCCATGTTTGTCGACACCAGTGTGGACTGTGTATGTTCCTATTGGCTCAAACGGGAGATGTGGATATATTTAAATGCTCTAGCTGAAGTCTTAGAGGCTGATATTAGTCCTGTTCTTCAGTAAAAAGGATGGTAGAGTGGGGGGTCTTGGCACTTACATTTATTGTATTAGAGTCTATTTTTACTGAGGCTTGGGCCGGCGCTAATGAAAAGACCACAACGATAACTTGGCAATTTTACTACCGCGTTATCGCCAATATCATTACACCCCTACTAGTAGTGTTATGAAGTAGATGACACGCTGCTGTTCTGATTCAGATTAGGTGAAATGGTCAAATCAAAAGTAACTTAAAAAGTCTCATTTCTGTTTGTCCCATGGTTGTTAGAACAGGGAGCTCATAACATTGCACATGTGTTACAAACACAAACTGCTGATGTACAGCGCTCAAGTAAAGATGGAATGTGGTAAAGTGAAAAATGCTAAATGGGGGGGAAAAAAGTCTTTGATCAAAGTTTTTTTTAACCCCCAGAAACAACATTAAAAGTGCATTATGTTCTGAGCACATTACGACAACAGTTGTAATTATAATATTAGATTGAATCATTTGCTAATGCTTTCTTTTGTTGTCTACTTTATCCCAGACTGGAATGCAAATTAGTTCATGTCTCAAGGTTCATTGTTCTCCTTTGCTTGGCTTCATGATATTCTATTTTAAAAATTAGGACATTTCGGACTTCTGAGATGATTAAATAATGCTTTCATGTTTTAGGACTTTAACTTTTGTTACATAAAAGAAAGAACAGAAAGTCATTTGAAGATTAGCAAATAAAGGAAAGCTAATTTTCACATTAATACTCACATTTTCCTGTATACGGATAACACAACCAGTGAAATTTGGATAATCCGTACACTATCACCATATAATGATTGTGAGTTTTACCATTTCACTTAAATTCCCAAATTATCTGGGATTTTCCACTTGGATTACTTCAGAATTGCACGATAACCGCTTTCCGCTCACAGTCCCCTATCCTTCCCCTAAAATGAGCCTGTGCATTGGTGTCCCACTGGAGCTGGGTCACACTAACTGGCTCATTGGACAGCAGCCAGAGCTGTAATAAAGCCGAGTGTCCACAATGGCTGCCAGCATGGGCCAACACCAGCTCAGCTGGGACCGGCAGATTCATTTTGTGTGCTCCAGCTTTCTCAATGAAGCAGGAGGTAATTGCAGTCAGTGAGATGTTTAATGACAACACAGTGCAAATGGTACAAGACACGACTTCCCAAATATTAAATTAAAACTCTGTTGTAATTACAATCCATTCATTTTGTGTAGGGTCTGACCACAGTAAACTCATTATTAAAAACATGAGTCTAATAATACCAGAAATCAAGCTCATTCTGCTTGGTCAAGCATTTTCTCCCAAAAAGGCAATACCTTTAGTTGGTGAAAATCCACTCTCTGCTGACACAGCACAGTGCGTTTCAGACAGAAACTATATTTTTTTCTTCAAATGAAAAAGGGCCATTTAATTACAGGAATGTTGGCATAAAATTACATCTACGTTTAAGCAAAAGATATTTAAGTGTTTTGTCATGACCTGCTGAAACTCTGAGAAATAAACTTCAGAGAGCAAGTAGATTCAATATTCTTTAATAACCTTGTCCAACTAGGCATTCATAAAACCATTGAGTGTTTGGTACATGTGACACTAGAACTAAAAAAGACAGTAGGCCTACATTTTACTACAAGGCAAAAACACCAGCTCAATATGCCCTCCTGATTTAACAACTGAATGAAAAACATTACTAGACAGAAGTGACTTTTCAAAGTGCACACTGACTTTGTGAGGAGCATATATTGTATACAGAGCATTGTTTTCGTGCCTTGTCTTGTATCACCACCCACTTACAGCTTTCTTATTTACTCCAATAGCACCAGTATTTGACAGCACAGACAAACACCGCCGCATAAACAGGTTTAAGCAGCGGAGTAATTTGATTTTAAAATGGTGTACACTCCCAGAAAGACCTGCCTGCTCCAAGGTACGAGATGAGTCAGTATTTTGCTTTTTGCACTCACAGCTTTTGGAGATTTGAGAATTAAGACTTGCTAGATTTTGGTGTAAAATACTGGGTAATTTAAAGGCAATTAGACAATAAGCTCCACTGTAGCCCAGAGTCAGGTTTATAGCAAGCCTCTGCTATTGACAACCTAATTATCTATTCATGTGCAAAGGCCCTTTTTCTCACCTGCTTTGCACTGCCTTCCTCAATGACAGAGAGTTATAATGCCAGGAAGGTTTAACAGAACAATCGATCTTGAATTGGGCCATTTTCTTAGCAGCATGGACAAGATGCTTACACAAGCTATAAACAGACAATGAGAGGCAGTGAATAATGATGATGGTATTTGAATAGATTCAAACCAACAAGAAGCAGGGCTATAGTCAGTGAAATAGGAACTCGACTAAGCTTCCTTCATGTGCATTTGTTAGGTTTAACAAAATAGACTAATTTGGATGATTTGTTCTGAGAAGGATTGCAAAGTATATTCCCTTGTGATGCAGCACCTTTGAGTCCATGTGTCTATGTCTAATGTGTTTTTGCAAAATTACACCATTGCATTGGGTATCAATAGGCTACTAAATCAATGTTGCACTTTTGAGCAGTAGACACCAGCAGTGAGAAGAAAGCTAGAGAATATGATGATATAATGCTCCTAATACTTTCATAATGTGTCTCTTAAAGCCAGGCTATGCAACCTTTTATCTAGTCTAGATGTATATTGCTTTTATATGGACTAGGTTTTCTGCCATTTGAGGTGTCAAATATGTAGATACATAGGTGGATAAAAGGCATAGAAGCAACTCTTTTCTACATTGCACATCTAAAGAATGTTGTCAGGTCTATAGTGAGATTCTGTTACACAAACTAGTACTACTGATCCACTCTAGCGCCAATGCAAACACCACTACATACTCCGTCAATGAGATTATTTGGATGGTCGATCCTGGTATTGCTGTAGAAGTGGGTTTACTTCCAGGCGGTTCATTTACAAAACCTCAATACCGTTAAAATTTACATTTGAATGAGGTACACAATGTCATCTACATATAAAAGTCTAGATTTTGTAGTCATAACTCAAACATTTCTAATGCCACAGGTGAGACAGAAAGATCCAACCCAACCCAAACAATGCATTTAGTCCTTCTTGGTCCTGCTGCAATAAAAAGCATTGCCCCTAATTGTTTCATGTCCCAAAGCTTCCTCACTGTGAAAACAAGCAAACAAAGATAAAGAGAGATTTAATCTGCCACCCAGTGTGACCTATCAGCTCTCCTAAATTATGGGGCGCAATGCGTCTGGTCACGGGGGACAATTCAGCGACCAAAGGTTCCCATATCCTGTTTAAAGATGGCACAATCGGTTTACTGTGAGTCACAATATTACTGTGATGAAATCTCACCACAAGAGATTTAGACTCTGACAATAAAAAGAACAATGACAGCTAGCTTTATCACAAACTTGATTTCCTATATTCACTAGAGAAATATGACAGATCACCATCTTGTTACTGGAATTAAAAAAATGGTACAATAACTGAGGCTTCCTATCACTGTAATAATTCATCAAGACTTCATATTAATTGCTTACCAGTGCTTCTGCTTGTTCATCCACTATATTGGCCTAACAGTTAGTCTTATGTTGCTAAAAGACAGACTGAGTATACCACAACAGTTTCCAAATTCAGAAGGAGATTTAGATTTTTTTTAAAACACAAACCAACTCCAGCAAAAGCATAGCCTCCTTGGAGCATGGTAAAAAGGTTTAGGACAAAAACTGGATAAGCCTCTACCAGAAATAGATATTTTATTAGGTTTTATTTCAGGCTGGGATTATATTGTGACTAGTGTAACAATACAAAATACATGCGCTGTTATTTTGGGAGAAACTAGTTTCATAGAAGATTTGGGGAACAAAATTCTGTAGGTGTATATTTAGGGGAATAAAGTGGTCTAAATGTAAACGACCACCCGCTGACAGTTTTGAGTTTGGACCCGAGTTAGCCCCAGCTGCTGTACAGTTAATATTCCTCCACACGAGTCCACAGAGTTCAAAGGCAGCAGGTCTGCTTTTGAAAGATTAAGCTCATCTTAGGCCTTTTACCAGCAATTCCTTACAGAGCATATCTTCCAGTTCGCTTCCCTGACTGCAAGAAGAGGACATGTAATTTGGATGAAAATTTGAGTAAATAATCAAAGCATTCATGCGTGCATTTGTGTAAAGCCAAGCCAAAAATAAACCACAAAATACACCTACAGCAGAGAATTCAGCTAATTTACTAACCGTATTTGGGTCAAGTCTGCATTCCCCATTGCACATTGTATAGATGTTTCAGAAGAATAATGCTGTTTTTATAATTGGCTAACTAAAAAAAAAAAACATTAATTCATCCTCTTCCACTTATTGTTGGTGGTTGTGGGTAACTGGAGCGTACCCCAGCAACTCTGGGCCTTAGCTGGGGTACAACTTGGACAATGGCCAGTTATTCACAGGGCTGACATACACAGACAACCATTCAATCTCACAGGAGCAATTAAGACTTACCAATTCTCCAAACCCATGCATGTTTTAGGGCGGTGAAAGGAAGTGAGAAGAGTAGTTTTGAAAAGATAAAAACCCTTGCAAAAACAGGCCTGACATGTGTTGGACAGGCAGCTAATGGTGGACTTCAATTGGAGCAGCTGTTTCTGCGACAGTCACTGCACACCACACAGGCACCAGATGGAAGCCTTTTTTACTGCTGGATATTAAGAGGAAGGAAAACGTCAAGTAGCACTGAAAAGCAATGTGAACGCGGTAGGTGGCAATGGAAATTATAATATTAAAGTATTCTACACAGCTTCTGTCAGCATGGCCACTGAACAAGTCTAAAACAGTGCTAAAGCCTGCACCACATGTGACACCACAACGATATAAAACTCAGACTAAAAGTGGACGTAAAGTTCACCTGCTAATGGGTCCTGCTGGTTCATTTTGTTAAAAAAAACCTCTCCCAGCCGACCCCCAACAGTGGCCTAGTGCTACGCCTGTAAAAATAATTGAAGTGCTCCACAGTGAAACGATCATTATTATGAGTTGTCTCAAACTGAGCGGGGCATGAACTGAACTTTTGTGAAGACGTAAAAAGACACACATGCTTTCATGAATGACTATTTAAAGTCAACCAGTGGAGTCTACGGTGTTTTAGGGTTGAAGATAATTCTGAGACATTTTAGCATTATTCTACAGGGTGATATCCAGTAGTGTTCAGCACTTTTTGATATTATTTATATTGTGCAGATTCAACATATATAGAAGTAATCGTTATAAGACAGAGTAAGGGGTTTGGAGATCTGCAAAAAGAAAATTCACATCTTAGGTTGCGTTATAATTTTGCCAGGAGCACCTCCCATTTAAACTTCAATATCTGACCACACTTAATACTGTTAATGATGTTACCCCATAAATGGTTAAGTAAGAGCAAGTATCAAGTGGAAATGCACAATGTCTCTGTGAAGTAGGAATATTGTTGTCAATTAACTGGACAAGGGTGTCACTACCTCAAGCGTCAAGCTGCTGGGATAGACTCCATTACTGTGACCCTTAATGGGAGTGACTGAAAGTGAATGAAAATCATGCCATAATAATAGATTTAACTTATAGAGTGCTTAATTTGGTTCATTATCCATTCACAATCTGATGGTGGAAAGCTACAACTACCCTGACAAGAAACAGCCATAATGCACACCTATTGCCACACGCACCTTAATGCACATTCCTAGATAGGCAAGGTGACCTGCCCAAGGACACAGCTACAATATGAATCACAAGGAGGAACTCACTCTTCCTACGGGGCCACTGCCTACCATGTGATGACTCAAGCATGTGTGTTCATTTTAGCTTGCCTTTCATAATGTCTCAATCGTCCTTTGGCAATATTTACAGATGAAATGAGCTAACCCGACCTCACTTAGGCTAACACACCAACTATTAAAAGTCTCATGTTCAAACAGCCTTGTTTCACAGATGCTTTTGTTGTATTTTTAGGGTTTAAGAGCCATTCAAAGCCAACTTAACATGTCAACTCTGATGCCATTTCAAGGTAAAACGCTGGCTAAACCCACAACGTTTCTCAAAAGCGCTTATAAAGCCACCAAAATGAAGATTGCAGCCTGCGTATCAAAGGTAGTGGATGAAAGGCACGACTATTCCACATTTAGCCAAAGAGTCCACTGGGGCAGAGGTTCTCTTTTATCAAACCTCAGTGTTTCTCAATCGGCCTAAAAGAGGAGGGGGCGCTTAGCTGAGAGAGGCGGCAAGCAGCGGCGCGTCCCAGAGACATCAAGTAATTACTGGCACACAACAAGCTTTGCTGTCATAACAGGCCACTAATCAATTGGATATCACAAACACAAACATGGAAGACAAACAGCAGCAACAATTACAGTTCTAATCATCACAGAATAGAGATCTCTATTGAAGACATTGGGAAAAACAAGTTTTCGGTTTTCACTTTCCAGTTTGATTTAGGGATGAACATCACAGCTCTCCATGCCTCTAAGGAGACCAAATTGCAGACAGCAGCTCAGATAATATACTTGGTTTTAGTGTGCCAATCCTCAAAGTAAGAAGTCAGTAGGCTAACACATTTTGAAGCTGGAAACCCTGCAGTGGGGGAAGAGCGAAGCCTGAAATTGCATCAAAAAAACCATCTGCAGAAAGACAGAATGTACAGTGAACAGTATGGATTGTAAAATGTGGTAACTATGCTAATAATTGTGATATGATTGGATCGAGTAGTCAACAAAACAAAAGTTAAACTTAAGAGCATAAGAAATACTAAACCTAAACTAAAGCTGTACTCAACTAGCTGTAACAAAAGACTAAACCAGGACTAAATCAGAATTAATCTAGATCACATCCAGGACTAAACAAAAGCAAAAGCAAAATTAAATAGAACGTCAATGAAGACAAGATCCGGCTTTTGTTAACTCAACCTAGCTGGATATGAGGCTGTCCAGGACCATAAATATTGATATATTTTGCTTCTTGTATGTGCCTAAAGATACATTTGCAATAATGTGCAGTACTACCAAATATTCAAGAAGAGGGAGAACAACTCTATTGCCATAATGCCTATCCAGCAGCTGTGGGTAATTACAATGGCTGCATACAATTGATTCCTCTGGACAAAATGTTATTGCTCTGCCTCAGAGTGTAATGGCGTCGCGATGAGCCGTAGTCACTTAGCGACAGTGGAGGAAGCCGCTCAGATGGTCACACCTCATTGGCTTAAACATCGTCAGTATCAGTGCGCTCAATAAGACTCCAGTCAAGATAACGCTTTTACACAGTCCTCTTTACAAACCACTACCATCATTAAAACAGCGAGCTTACATCAGAACACAAGTTATAGCCAGCCCTAAGCTGTCCGATCTGCATGACCGGGCTTGTTGCCACAGTGTCTCTAAAATCCTTAGGGGTCAAAATTTACTGCCTGGGCCCCAAGTAATTATGCTGCCCCAAGTCCCTTCATCATTACATCGAATAACACACGGCTGCATATGCTGCTTCACTGAGATAATGAACAAAGGGGAAGCTTTCTTTCATGTCACATATGTACAAATTCCTAAAGTAGTTATATCTGTCACCCATAATATTTGCTGCTCAAAACCCCATAGCCTATATAACTGCATTGATGTGATAATGCCAGAAATACAGCAAACTAAATTATGCTTAAGTAGCAATAATTTCAAATTGATTAACTTAATTAGATTACTTATATTGTCTCGATTGCTCCTGTTGTTTTTTTGCTAATCTTCCCTCTGACTCAACATATCTCCAGTTAAACTAAGTTACTTCCTAAATACAAATAAATGATGTGTATGAATTGTATAAAGTGCCAACACTGCTTACTGCATAGAGCCATCCTGTTTTTCATTGGTTACAGTTGGCCCATGAATTTCAATTTGCATTTGTTGCATCACTGCGAGAGTATATTACTCATTATTGCAGTAGATACTTACTTAGATATGCTAAACAGTTGCTATTGTTTGTGAAATGCACACATTTATTCATAGGTAATGCTTAGAGTAGGTGGTCCTAGTGGAAACTATATGATGAGCCAGGTTCCCAGTAAGATAAGAAAAGAACACACAACACATGCAGACAAAAAAGGGAGTTTGTTTGATGTAGCAGTCTTTAATGATCCTCACAATCTAATGAGCTTCCCAGGGCTCCTCGACTTTGTAAAACACCGAGAAATCCACTGTGTTGTAACGGTGACTCTGTGGGGGAAATGACTGTGGTAACTTTCAGCAGATGAAAGACAATGAGTCCTTAGTTATCCCTCCAATTAGATGTCAGCACAGTGTGGTTGAGCTCCAGTAACCAGTGCAGTACTCTGCTATTCAGAGTTTTACACATCATTGATCTGGGAAAGAGGGGGGGGCTCCAACTGATATGATCTCGCTAAACGAGTAACTACTAAATTAGTAAATGAATTTATGAAATTATCGTTGCGTCATTTGTAATGGTTTGGTAAAACTATATTTGGAGCAGGAGTCTGGATTTAGTCAATTCTTGCAATACTAAAGGCATTTTTGGGGGTATTCCCGATTCAAGCAAAAAAACAAAAAAACTCTTCATTGGTCTATTGTTGAGCTTTCCTAAAAACAATTCATTACTTGTTCAGTTATTTTGCTCAGACCAACAAGCCAAGCCTCACGTGATAAAGGCCACAAGTTTACCACAATACTTTGACGATACTGTGCAGTCCTTTCCGAGGTTTCTAGGAGTGATCAATGTCCTACAGTCTGCATTCGCATTCAGCTGGCTTCTACAACACACCAATAAAAGGTCAAAGCGACTCCCGACTGAGACATTGATGTCCCTTCTGTAGTTTGAGAAAAAAAATCGTATTCTTTCAACTAAAAAAATTTTGCCACAAATGTCCAATAACGCAAGAAAATGAGTTCCCCTTAATGTTCAATACTCTAATCCTCCAGTGCATCATACAAGCTCACAGAGAATCCACTGTATCAACACATCATCGAATCAAATGTGCTCCTTGATTCCACAACGAAAACACACAGTTGCCCTAATCTGACTTTGAAACTTCAGCTGCGATAAAAATCAAGGCGCACAAGCACACAGATAATGTATCTCTGTGAAACGCGCAGTGATAGCATCTTAGTGGAAAACGGGGCTGCGGGCAAAGAGAATACATAAAAGGCTACAATGAGCTGATGGTGGATGAAAACTTCACACTCTGCCTCTCACCCATCTGACGTGGTGAATGGGAGCAAAGGCTTCCTCATGTGATCTTGTCTGGGAAGCAAATCTCCAAATCCCAGCCAGAGGGGGGAGCAGATCCAGCACCCCATTACAGGCAGCCAGGGCAATGGACTACTGCACCTCATTCGCATCCAAATTCAATGTTTTTGTCTGGCGGGGGCCATCAACTACAGCCTACCATCTCCGGGAGAGTCATAATGACATTATGCGGCAGCTGCAGCCGGTGAGTGCAGGGGTTATAACGAGAACAGACAGATGACTCTGAGCTCAGGCTGATTGAACTGCAGCCCAGAAAGGCACAAGGAGCAGAGCTGCTATGATGTGCCAGTATCACAGAACTTGCAGGTAGAGAAATTTGAATTATTGCTGGTAAATTACATTTTCAAATCATTATCACATCAAGGCAATAGGATTCACAGCTTTAAACAGTCAGCTTAGCACCAACCTACAAATGAAGAGAATGAAGAGTTTAGTCTCTACAATGTTAAAATCCAAAAATATTTCTACATTTTTATGAATTAATAAATAACTTTAAAAGTGTGGCCTATTGTGCTTTTTTGGGGGTATTTAGTAATGCTTCAGGACACACATGGCTTCTGTATTTTGTGTTGGTTAGAAAACTCAATGATGAGTTAAAAAAAATCGTATTAAAAGAAATGTACATTTTCACTTCTGGTATAAATACTCAGCTTTGTCTCTGGCTTACAAAGGAGAAGCGATGACAAATGCTGTGTGAGCTGATTATAAAATTATAAACAAATGCCCAAACAGCTAAAGAAGCCAAACAATATGGCTTCTTTAGTATTCAACACTACAAATATTGGCCCTTTCTCTTTTGACAAAGTTTGAATCCTGGAAGAACACAGAAACATAAGGGTCTTTTTTCTTGTTTACATTACATAAATATCAATCTAGTTAGATGGCTTAATCTATGAGCCTGGTTCTGACTAAGCTCCCCATGTAAACATCGTCTGATTGAACTGCAGCTCAGAAATGAGTAGTGTCATTGTGATCCTCCATTGTTGTGAGTGATGCCGAAGCAGACAGCAGGACCCGTGCCACAACAGAACAGGCAAAGCTTCAGAAGAAATGTCAAGAGAAGAGCCCTCTTTGTTTACATTATCAAACTGTATACATAGCAGAAAACACAAGACAGACAGTAGATAGATAGATAGATAGACAGACACTTACCCAATAGAATTACCTTATTAACACAGTGCTGGACCGGAGCAGCTGGATATGCTTTAATGTTAAATCAGTTTGAACCTAGCAACCCTAAACAATCCCTCTGAGAAACCCACTCAATGGCACATCTGCCCACATATGACCTCGCCAAGATGCAGCCCTAGGCCAGCTTTTAATAATTCAAACATATTGAGAATTAATACAATTTTATTTACTTCTCAGCTCATAAATCGATCCATAATTCTGACCAAAGCTGCACCTGCTCATGAAATAGTTTTACATTTATAAATGAACTAGACTACACAAATAAGAGCGATAATTAACCACTGCAGGCTATAGTCAACCTACATAAGACCCTGCATGTCCTCCTTATGTTTCTGTGAGTTCTTGCCTCCTACCATCCAAAGACATGTACAGAATTGTCAGACTAAACTGCCTATTGTAATTGGTTGTCTGTCTGTTTATGGCTCTGTAGCAGCCCTTTGCTATCGTCTTGGGTGTATCCCGAGTCACCTAATGCAAAAAAAGAAAGAAATAACAGAAGCTAATGAAAGAACACGGTGACTTCAGTGTTTCTCACACATTTTCAAACCAAGGACCGTAATTTGAGAAACACTGAATATTGATTTCTTTATGGCATCTTCTCAGATCACTTAGGGGCCGGACCACAGTTGCCTTAAATGTATGTATTGTATTGATGTACGTTTAAAAAGTGACTAATACTTTAATCTAAACATAAAAAAAATGTAATGTTACATTAAAAGGAAGAACTTCAAAGAAAACTTCAAACGCATTAAGCAATTACTTCCCAGCCCTGAACAAGGCACTGCTGTGGATAAAAAAGATAAAGTATGTTGTTGAAAACTGCTAGATCAGTAAATACAGGAGGTGGAAACTGGTAATTGACAACCAGACCACAGCTCAACCAGACCACTGTGACAACCGAGGCTTAAGACCAAGCGTATTTCAAGGTCAAGATAAGAAGACACAGCAAATGACAATCTAATGGCTGTGGTAATTGCTAAATTGCTGTAGTTATGAAAATGAAATGTCGAGAGTGTGAGGTCACTTGTCTAAGTAAAATCACATCATGTGCCTAATGAACGCTTTCATTAAAAGGAACATGAAGCTTTTGGAGCAATTATGACAAGAGTGAAAATCTATACTATATACCGGTCACTTTATTAGGCAGATCATAATGAAGTGTTCTCTTCTGGGGCTAAGTACCACTTGGTTAATGTTTTGTTATCTTGTGCAGTCAGATATGGTCTTCTTGATGTAACAAGTGGCTATCTTCTCTTCTTGAACTTCTGTTTCTATTATCTAAAATAATTTTGCCCACAGAACTGCCACTCACTAGACCAGGCAGCAAAACATCTGAAATCATTTAAATTACCTTTCCTCATATTTTTAATCTTGCTTTAGAATAAAGCAGGTTTGTCTTAAGCCACATGTGCATGACTAAATTCATTAGCTTCTTGCTGTTTTAAGCCAATTAGCTACATGAGGTTCTGTAGGTACAAAAAGGTGAAACCTGAAAGATACTTCACATCACTGACCACACATGGTATGCTGCATTTGCCTGCAAGGATACAGGCTTTGAAGGTTAGATGCAGGCACTTTTGCACCATTTATGCTAAATCAAAAGATCTGGAGAGGAGCATGAGTCATAAGCATACATCAAAATGGTAAAATAGAGCCACAGATAATGATTCTGCAAACATCTTTAGAAAAAAAACACACAAGGCAGTACATCTCCTCATCTGAGTGGGAAGTTGAGTGCGTCCGGGCCCATAGCAGATAATCAGTTCTACAAGTACAGCTTTAATTTTATGCGTCGTCAGTATATTTTAATGATCTCAGTCGGCTGTAGATTTATGGCTGCCATTTATTTTGCAGCAGTGTGTAAACCATTTCTTCAAAGTCTCTGACTAATAAGAGATACCAAATCTTTTCCTCCAGATTTCCACAGAGTTACCATCAAATACATTTTACAACCTTACAACACTGAAATAGATTTTCTCAAAGACAACAATGATTGTGCTCAATGAAAATAAAAGCTAATTGTTTCAATGCGGTCCAAGGAAACGGACTTCAGAGTCCAACTTAATATAATCACAATTAGGTTACGCTCTTCCATCAAACAAAAATGTACTGAAAACACCGGCTTTAGACCTGGTTCAGTCCTTGTTTTGACTTTATATTTTGATAATTTTTGAGTAAATGTGATTGCAGTTTAACTTATGTCAAAAAGAGTATGCAGATATCGCCTCAACAATTGGTAATGGTCAGGAGTTACAATTTTGACTATCATTGATATTGGCCTCTACAGATGACTGATGTGAAAAAAGAACTTCCAGGTTTAGAAACAGAAAATGAAAAGCCCATTCCAAAAGTGTACATTTACAGTGTTAAAATTAAGTAAAACTTATATTTATGGATTAATAAATACATACAAAGCAGTTATTTATATAAATGTAGACCGTTTCAAAAGACATGGCCTACTAAAACATGGTTACAAAATATTGCTATCGGCCAAATTGGTAACTGAAATATCGGCCAAGAGATTTCATATTGGTGCATCCCTACTGGTGCATCCCTACTGGTGCAGCCAGTCATATTGTTAGCTCAATATTCAACTTTTTTTGCATATTGCAAGTGTTTCTAATATTAATAACACACCTGCCCAAAATATAACCATGCTGTAAGAAATACCACAGTGCCCCAAATAAAGAGAGACTAGATTGCCTGGTGTGATTACAGATAGTTTCCCATTCCACTGGAGCCCGTCCAGCCACTAATCTTGCCAAACCATTGGTCAGTGCTTCCAGTGGGTTGAATATGCAGATGGTCCAAAGTCGATAAGGAAGGATGATGACACTCGGGGTAATGGTTAGCATTTGGAAAGAAAAAGCTCTGCAACTCATGTCGTGCTACATATCTCAAGGACACTTTAAATGAAGAGCCGGCTGGGGGTAAAGTACTGTATTAAGTTCAGCCAATCTGTTACAAATACTTAAGATACTGTGGATGCATCATGAAAGGGCAGTGTGGAAGTGGAGATGTGTGTCACTATAAAGCACTATAAAGACCCAAGCAAACACCACAGCACAACCTTGTGCATTATATCTTGGGCATGTCCACACAACACACTATTAACAATACCAATACTATAGCTAATGAGAAAAAATGTACATAGTTTGATCACGCTCCAACAGTGCGATGCATTTCTTAATCCAATGTTACTACAGTTGAGAGTATATTATGACAAGTGTTATTGTTCTTGTAAAGGTTTATACATATGGCATATTATCTTCATTGTGCAGCCTACAGTATTTTAAGCACTAAGTTCCAATTAGCAAATATAGACTATGGGTATTGGTGCCAAGTGAAGATTCAAATGAATGCCAAATAAAACAGTAACTTTTTAAAGAAATCCAAGTTGAAATTAGGGACACATTAATACTACATTTTTGAAAACAGAGTACTTATAACATTATAAATCTAATATATTTATTCCTCTTATGAACATTATTATATAAAGAGAAAGAACTAGAAAGAACTAGTTAGAATGAATAACATTTTAATGACATTATTTTTTTAAACTGTATATGTTTTTTAAATCATAATGTTAGTTATTTTTATAATTTTTTAGTGAGGCACAAGTGGGGCCCTACTCTGTTTGCACCTGCACTCAGTCTCTCAGTCATTTTACTGGGCTGTAGGACAGTGGTGATCGAAATGACAACAAAACCTTTAGACAGGTTCTAAACTAACGTTGTGATGTTTTTAAACACTGCAAATATTTAGAGAGGAAAATGAGGGGCAAGTTTGCTAAACCCCGTCTCATAGAATGGACGTATTATTCCAATAAGTGATTATCTCTATATCACTGCAAATAAAACAATATTTGAAGATCGCAAACTGTCCACAATTTATTTGTTTATGTGATTCTCCTTGCCCATGTCTGTTGTAAAGGGAGCCAGCAAGAAGGCTGCTCTTTTCCAAAAGCCCAAAAGCAGTGAGATTGACAGGAGCACGTATATTTCCAAGGCTCTTCTGCTCAATGAGAGGAGCATGTAGTCCTGCTGAAGTTTCTTTATTTCTCTTTACTTTTGTCATTATTATTCCCTCTGAATTAGCCCCACACAGTTGCCTTGGATCCATCTGCTCAGGTTAGAGGCAGCGTCACACTGACATAAAGTGGTATTATCGGTGCGTGGTAACGGGCCACTTTTTATGAGTACGAGTACTTTCCAGGGACGTGGTATCGGAGCCGATACCCATCCCTAGTTGAAACGGAGCTACATCTCAGTGGGGTTTCCTGAAAAAAGAAAACATATCTAAATTATTGCCTGACATTTTTGTATTGATACTGTATATTCAATGTTAATACAATAGGTTTAAAAGCAGTGCATAATAAACCTATAATCTTCCTCATGAAAATTGTCGATGTCTTGAGGCACAACCAGCTGTTTATCTAATGGCCTGTGAGCGCAGATTGCCTGGAGCCACAGTGACTCAGGCTGATCTGCAGCTCTCCACAGAGACAACAATGCCCGGCTAGTGCCACAGTTTCCATGAAGCGGCCTGCTCTCATGTTGCTCACTGTCACTCTGACTGGTTTCAATGTAATGAAAGGAGGCAGGTGTTTAAATTATGACAGCGACCTAAAGGTTTGGCCAAAAATAAACCCATCTACGGTATATAAATACTTCCTTGTGACAATTTACAAAGTCACAAGTGTCAGTTTATGACAGAAAGTGTCTTAGAAAGTTTGTGCTACAGTAAATGGCTAAGCTCCTGGCAGTGGCTGAACTTTACTTCCTGTTGAGCTGCTCCTGTCAAATGGTCATGCTCTTTGGGATTGTTATAAAGTTTTCTCCATCCATGTTGTTAAATGCTTGTTCATGGAGGGATTTACAGCCTAATATTGTAGTTTTTTCCAGAGTCATACGATATTATTATCGTTATCGCCATCATAGAACAGGGTAACAATAGTACATTTTAAGCATCTTTTTTTTTTTTTAAACAAGCTATATGGGTTTGCAAAGTGTCTGCCCAAGGACAGCTATATAAACTGGGTAAACAAGAATCAATCTTTTCAACACACATTTGACTTTCGGATTTGTCTGTCTAGGAATACTTGATTTTTCCATTAACATTGTGATCAGCATGTGTAGATAGAGTCGGCCAACATGTTTTATTTACAGGTCAGCAAATAAAGCTAGAAATACAGACGTATAAAAAGGTTCTAACTTCTAATTCTGCTGCCACTGCGAAAGTCTATTCATTCAGTTTGCCCTGAAACTGACATTGGTCACTAAACAATGAGAAGTTAAAGCTTGTGCATTTTTGCCTTTGTTTGCTATTTACACACAACACAATTCATCAAAGTCAAACAAAGACGATCTTATCGGGCCAGCGTCTCCTTGGCTTCCAACCTAGTTTCCTTGCCCCCACCTTGTTGTTACAAAAGTGGTGTAGTTTTCCCAGGCCTCTTTCCAGCTGCTCCAGTTGATAACCTCCATTATTTGACAGGCGCCTGACAGGCTCGTCTTCCTCGGACACTAGCGGACTGACAACCTATTGCTGCCGTCCATCTCTGCAGCTTGACACTGGCTCCATGTGTGCCATTTCACATGCTGTGCCCTCAGCACTCTTCACCTGCCTGCCATGGATTTCATGACATATGCTGCACAATATATCACTGAATTATTGTTTTGATTTGCTCTTTGTTTGGCATTAGTTTAATGCTGGTTTAGACCTGGATTAGCATGGGTTTAGAGCTAGTTTAGTTCCTGTTTAATCTTTTGTTTAAATCTTTTTACATGTACATACATCTTTTGACTAGTAAATCCAGGGAGCGTATTTTTTATATGAATCCAGTTGAAAGCATGTCAAAAAAAGTGTCCAAGATCACATATCATCACATCTTTCAAATATTGTACAGCCCTAACATACACAATAGAAACAGTAGATTGTGTCCGCATTTGGCTTTAAAACCAAGTCATGGCCTTGGTTTGTACTGCAGTATCAAATCATAGCAGGTGGGCTCAGCAGCAGCGGGCAATAAAGTCATCTTCTTTCCGTGGGCTGATGGGAATGAAGCACAAGCACAGGCGCTCAACAATGGCCACATCTGCAGCACAGAGCTCTCACAGGCTGCCAAAAGGGAAGGATGCCCACTGGCTCACCGACAATGGCAGCCTAATGTTACACTCTCACACTTTCTATGGGTTTCTAAGGTTTTTTTTATTCTTAAAACAAAAATCACAAATGAACAAGTTAGAAAAATATAAAAAAACAAAGTATGCCTACACAATCTGGACCTCAATACAAAAACCAAGCACATCTGTTGGTTCTCGTTGTCTCAACTCCATTTTATACATTAAAATATGTATACAAAAGTGCATGATTTGCAAAAGCCATTGGATGTGTGCTGCTAATGTAACATGCGTAAGTTGTGCATATGTATCACGTATCTCCTTGGGGAGCACCACAAAAATATCATTAATATAAATACTGTACACAGGTCTGTTAAACTGAAGTACCGGGCTACATTGGAATAACACCAGTAAGAGTGGATCACACAGATGAAATGCTACCTGTATTTGCATCAGCACTTTGCATAAACAAAATATTACACATCGCAAGAATATGGGCATTCACATCAAAGCCAGCTGCCTAAGCATATCCCATGGTTCAGAAAGCACCCACATATGCTCTACCATAAATATATTATCCATCAAGACTTGGGCATGGCTATTCAGGCTAGGTTTAGGGTTTTAGAAATACATTTTGGTCGTCCATTTGACGGTTATATTTGGTCAAGGTTTGAACTACTACTGCCAGTCAGGCGCCATTGAGGGACATGGCCACTGGGTGTCCAACACTAAAGGGGAATGCGAAGGTGAATGGAGCTGTGATAAGCACTCCATTAAGCACACATAACTGAAATGTTTCATTGAATACCACAGAAACAGACCTTCACACAAGCCTCTACATCACCTTTATTTGATTAAAGCTGCTCTTACCAATCCACCTCGATTTACCGACAAAGCTAAACAGGGAATTTCATGGGAGTTTCTGTAAAATCTTGGAGGGATTAAATTGAAAAGGAGGAAAATTATTCTTGAGTTGAGCTATTTGAACTATTCAGTAATGCTTTAGAGATGCTTTAAAGCAGCTGATCTTATTAAATGGGCTTCACTGCAAGTCCATCAGTCACAGAAGATATTCAATTTGACTTGGGGAGGGGGGGTGAACAAATAAAAAAAATGAAGCCCACCTTTCTCACTTAAAAACATTAGCTGGAGACATTCACATGTACACGAGTACACACAATGACGGATAGAGCAGTTTGGAGGTACAATAAAATGACTTGGCTGACGATGCCTCAGTTTGAGGGGCTGGCAGGCATTCATTTCTGCCTTCACTCTGGCGCCTCCTACCACCACCAGTGCACGACTCGGCTCTGCTGGACCTCTCTGTATGCAGGTGCTCGCCCGCAGCGGCTGTCTCAGAGAGGACAGTCACGTATGATAAGCAAAATCTCCTCTGTTCCCTCTGGCCCACATTCACCTTACAGCACCCAGTTGCCATCAAAGCCCTTGCAGAGGAGAATAGAATCTAAAAGAGTCAAGCATGGAGTGGACCATATTCAACAACTATAACCTGACAGAAAGACATACAAAGTCACACACAGACAGGGTTGGTATCTCTGGCTTTTGCTCATAAAAGTGTTACTGGTGGCTTCCCCGCAGAGAGGAGTCCTACTTTATCCACCACACCTGCTTCAACAGGGGCTGTGAACCACAACTGGAGAACAGAAGGTTTCATATCAAAAAAAGAATATGATATGTGACCCAGTGGAAGGAGGGCAACGATTATCTTTAGAAAATGTATCATAATAATGGTTTTTAAGGTTATGTTTATTGTAATATGGGTAACAGAAATACTCCTGACCTAGTTTTAGCTGGGGTTATGTTACAGCCTGCATACACAAAAGGGATTAAAAAACATGGCAGACACAATAGCTGAAGAGGACATCACTGTAGGTTTATGGAGCATTTTCTACCTTCACAAAATGCTTTATAACCACCACCCCTTCTCTCACATTCACTAGCTAGAGTTGCACATACTTGAGACAAGGTTTGTCTCAGCAATACAAATAGAGGAGTGGGGAATGAAGTTGAACCAGTATATCAGATGTGTTATATGTATGGGTTGCTTACTCAATGACTACATGCAGTATATATGTAAATATTGTGCAAATATAGGTTGGCTGTCAGCATCTTATTCACTGGCATCAGCTCGATGAGTTGCGTTTTGGCCTTGAAAGACTTTAATGATATGGCACACGGCTTATGTAGAGCTGCACGATTTAGAAGGAAATATGTAATTGCAATCTTTATGACAAATATTGTGATTGAGTAGATTTTGCCATATCGTCTAACCGGACAGGTTAAGTTCATCCTTAGTAAACAGGCCTTTATGTATTCCTCTGTGGTCATTCCTGAGCCGCCAACATGGCATAAACGGATAACCACAATAAATGTAAAACCACTGCTTCATTTGAATCGGTCAAAATGACGGACAGCCTTCAAAGTTTTCCGTCAAAGCATTACAAGGTAAGCAGATTTTTATTATGACTTAATTCAATTTTTGATTTTGATTTGATTGCGATCAAAAGCCCTATGACAATGCAATAGAATTTTCAAAAGGAAAACCACAGAACAGACCTAAATGAACATATTCCTCAGTGTTTTCTGTGGGTTGTGTTCAGCCTGAGCGGTCATAAAACAATGCTCACATCAAAGAGCCCCATGACAACACCGAACCAACAGCTTGACAAAGGCTGCATCATCCACGCATCTTCAATCTGTCACACAAACCGCTCTGTGTGTTTCTGTGGAGGAGTCTGCTGCAGAAGCAAAAGCAGAAATTCCACATTTTATTCAGTCCATAATCAAACCCTACAGAGCAGCAATGATCTGGCCTCCTCTCCACGGTCTCTATACTTCCACCAATTTACTGCCACGTCTCAAAGTTATAGGAGCACAAGGTCAGTGTCTTTAGTGTTCAATAAAGAGCCAAGAGTCGGCGCGATGCACTTGAACGCTGTCTGAGGACAATGCTTTTAAAATCTCATTAGCGAGCTTCTGCCAAACTTAGTGGGAGGATAGTGGTGCAGGCTAAAGCTAGCTAAAGGTGACTTGACCCAAAGAACAACAGTAAATATTATAATAAATCTGAAGTGAGGAGCCGACTGTAGCAAAGCCTTACCAATGCAGCCCTATGTAATTAAATGTAAAATAAACAAACACTAAACTGACTCCAAACACCCCGTGAGTGAGCACATAAACATAGATATTGCTCTAAATGCTTAGCAGAGGGCAATTCATCACGCTAACAAATTGGGTGAGCTCACAGTGCCATTACGCTCCATCAAGGCATCTGGGACTCGCATGGCTTCCGGGTGGGTTGACAGGCGCCGCTTGTTAGGTGGCAATCTCGCCAATGCTTTCAGATTGGCCCCCGCTAAACTGTCTGACAGGCAAATTGGTGAATAAAAACTAGGCCATGAAGGAGTTTAAATGATTTTTGTCACCTTTCTATGGTATCCTTTGTTGTCCTGAAGGCATCTGGGAATGACTTGGGAAAAGCTGAATAGACATTATCAAAACGTCAAAGAGCAGCACAGGGGCCACAAAGTTCAACAAAACTGACACATAAAATAATGCCAACTATGCCAAACCGACACACTAAACACCAAAGCAAAAAAAAAAAAAAACTATAAATAAATTGAAAGGCAACATTTCTGGAGTTATCAGTGCACCTTTTGACTGTGTAGCTGGTGGCTATGCCCTGCTTGTTGCTCGAAGCGGGGAGCGTATGTCTAAACTTGGCCCGCGTGCCCTCGAGCAGAGCACACTCACAAAACGCACCACACCTTGGTTTTACAGACTCTCCTGTTTTCTCCTGACACTACACCGCTGGGACGCCCCGGCCTGGAGGTTGCCACTTCATCACTGAATGCCTGACAAATACTTCTTAGGATATAAAAACGACCAAATATTGGATTAATACATATATGTTTTTGCGTAATTAGCAAAGGGATAATTACCAGTTGGTCTAATGGTCTAAACATCGTCACTGCCTGCACCGATGAAATAAACTAATTTTCAGGTGAACACAGATGAGAACAATTCAGTATTCATATAATATTGTTCTACAGAGTTTCCATGACAGCATTGAATTAGGTGTGGATGACAACATCAATACTTTGGCTGTAGTGTTGATGTGTTACTCAAAGGCTTTTTGTCATGATATAATAGGAACAAAATTAGTAGCTACTAGTTTAGATTTAGTAGTACCGGTACTAGGAATTGACCAATTATGTAATGTGCCGTATTTTCCGCACTATAAAGGCGCACTTAAAAGCCATTAATTTTCTCAAAAACCAACAGTGCGCCTTATAATCCGGAGCGCCTTATATATGGATTAATTCTGGTTGTGCTTACTGACCTCCAAGCGATTTTGTGTCACACGGCGCTCAAGGCTCTCGGTAAACTACAAAGCTCCGGGAGTCAGGAGCGTTGCGGAGTAATACATACCGGTACATTGCTTCACCGTAATATTAGTAGTGTATTATTGGCCATATAATTTTTATGTGTTACAACTGAACAAGGTTGTAAGTTATCGTGAATACGCCCATTTACGTTTGAACAATGTTGAGAGTTATTGTGAACGCGTTTAATAAAGTTTGACTGACTGACTTGTCTGACTGTTTTGTTTCGCTTAATGCGCCTTATGGTCCGGTGCGCCTTATTTATGAAAAAAAAA
>JAVQKC010002751.1:0-13562 GCA_036025475.1 Philypnodon macrostomus
TGTATTGATAGGACTACATTTTTTTAATTTAACCTTAATTTAACCAGGAGGTCCCATTGAGATTCAAAATCTCTTTTTCAAGAGAGACCTGGCCAAGGTAGCAGCCAAACCACAGAACATATATAAATTGTCAAGCTCTACAGTATATAGCTCTAGTCTATAGTCTGACTTCAGTATAGGTGATGCATTAGATTAGAACATGTGCTATTATTGCAAGAATAGGCTAAATAGATCCCAGTTCAAGTTTTTTCTGACATGGGATTTACATGCTGTGTATTGGTTTGTGTTTTGCAGGACTATGCTGTATCAACTGTGCCTGTACTCGAAGGTCTGCACCTAAAAAGCTTCTGCAGTATGGGAGGACCTGGTCTTATTATAATTGGCTCCAGTGAACATGCCCAGAAGGCCCTCAAAGTAAGTGCTTAAAAGCTTCACTGGCCACTTTATACAAATAGCTAGCCGAAAGATTTATTCACATGTTAAGGACAACCTTGCAGAAGTTCAAACCAAACCAAGAAGCATCCAAATCAAAATGAAAGGGCATTTATGTAGCATTAAAGATGGTGGATAGATAACCACTTGTTACATCAAAGCCTGCAAACCATCACTGAACACACAAGACATTAAACATTAAACAGCAGAGTAGACCCGATTGCTGCCACTTTATTTGGTACAAGCTCACCTACTAAAGTGGCCTGTGTGTGTACTGTATGCTCTATAATCCCTTTAGTCTGCAAAGTATTCACCAATCATAACACTACATGACAGAACATCTCTACTTTCTAAGTCAGAATGTAGACACTCAACTCAACCTGTCCCCTGGATATATAGGGTGCTCGCAGTGACAAAGATAATGCAATTTGTTGAAATGATTATCTTTTACTTGCGTAACTTGTAATCACAAAATGTAAAGTGAGTTATGTCTTGTTTCAGACTTTTTACTATTTTAGTAAAACTAGTATTTATCTTAGTAACGTCTTTGGGAAGGTTTAGTTCCACAAACCTGATCTCACCATCAGTTGAGCATGAAGAGAAAAATGTATAAAAGTGTAAAAATGCTCTTTTAAATACTCACTTTGAATTTTGTAAACAACTAGATAGAATATACTACTACTGTATAGCAATCATTTTCACACTGCCTAGAAACTAACCTTTTTTCCAAATGCCTCCTCGAGACATATCACCCCCTGCTGGTAGAGGCCCAGACACACCTAAAGTAAATTGAGAGCGCCACATTTCGAGGGCAATTAAAAGCACGCAGCAGACAGGACATCCTAATGAACTAAGTACGCAATCTCAAGTATAATTTGAGTAAACATGTTGACATTGTGGACTACATGTTCAGACACTTCACAATGTATGCAGTATGCATACAATTACCCTGGTAGTTGTCTACTGTAGAAAGGACTGGCTGCTAGCAATAAATAATAATAGACTCCTCTTTTCCCAATTATACCTTACATCACCTCTTCTTGCAGCGATTAGCTACTGTTTTAAAGGACAATTTGAACAACCACAGCATTCATAATTGGGTAATGTTCTCTTTCTGAGGTCCTGGTTAAATTGTATTTGGAAGTGTGCTGTTTTGGATGTGGATATGGCTCCCATGGCAACAAGCCCTTCTGTTTGCATACTTGTGGATAATTGTGCTTTGTCCAAATGAAACGGAGAGACGTTGTTGTTCAGTTTTGTACAAATTGCGGTTATTTTCTGTAGGGAGAGTTGAGGAAATGTAATAGAGGCAATACCCATTAGCCATAATATAGACAAGGCAAACTCAGTATAATTAGTATCAAACCTGTACATAAATATTGACTTTATCATAAAGCCAAAGAGTCACTAGTCACTGTTGACAATATACACTCACTGTCCACTTTATTAGATATAACTGTATCAGCCAATCTAACGGATTTAGTTATTCTAGATCTAGAGGAATTTTTACATAAAAACCTATATAAAAATATTTTTGTTTAGGATTAGTTTATTTTTGTTATTAGCACTACTGTACTTAATAATCCAACCAAAACCCTATTACTAACACTTAACCATATTCTGAACCATAGTCCTAACCATAACTATAACTATAACTATAACTATAACTATAACTATAACTATAACTATAACTATAACTATATATATATATAATTTATTCTTTATTTAACCAGGTAAGACAATTGAGAACAATTCTCATTTATAATGGCGACCTGGCCACATTCATTCATTACGAGGCAATGTGGGTTAAGTGACGACAGTGTGTGCTTGGACGGGGACTTGAACCACCGACCCTCTGGTTGAAGGGCGAGCGCCTACCCACTAATATTCCTAACCATAGCCCTAACCTTAACCATATTCCTAACCATAGTCCTAACCATAACCATGTACCTAAACCTAACCTTAACCAGTTTGAACATTAAACTGAACATGTTTTAGTCAAAATCAGCATAAATGTTACATGAATACTCTGAATACTCTGAATACGCTGAATACTCTGAATACTCTGAATACTATGAATGCAGAAAAGAGTGTCTGAGGCAACGTCCTTGCTAAGCCACGCTGACCTGAACGAAGCAGTTTGAAAAGAGTGTTTCTCATTTACTGTCCATGTGTGAAATGCAGTGTTTAGAGTCTAAAGTACACAGTCAAGAGATAGCTGCTCTGTTATACATTCTCTCCCAGTTCGGTGTTATACATTCTTCTGCTTTGGATGTCTTTATTCGGGCACTCCTGTTTGTGCTGAGCTCCTCTTTGCACCGACCGGATGGGTTTCATCACGCATCTGCCCCTCGTCATCATCACCGAGCCTCGATTATGAAGTCATTGTCCTAAAATAACAGCTTATGTCACAGACAGCAGATCTGTTTCTGACGCTCTCTCCCGATGCAGTCAGCAGCCACCTCCTCATTCAAACATACTGCCTGTCTGATGTCATGACTCCCAACTGGTCACCTCACTGATGTTTACACTCTTCAAGTTTGAGAAATAATGATGGTAGATTGTCAAAGCTAGATATAAACAACTTGGTTCATTTACAACATTAGAATAGTCATTGGAATGGTACATGAACATCCAAAAACTCACTGGCCAATTCATTAAATACACCTAATTACCTAAGTGGCCTAGGTGTGGTCTTTAGCTGAACCTGTCTCGCCATTATTCTCTGACTTCTGGCATCAACAAGGTATTTTTTACCACAGAATTGCCACTCTGTGTTCACAGAACATTTTGTCTTTTTTGGACCTTTCTCTGTAAACCCTAGGAAAAATAGTCTGCCAAAAGCCCAGGCCATAGTCAAATTCACCTAAATTCTCTTTCTTCTCCACCTTGAAGGTTAGCATATTGTATAGCTAGTGTAGTGTAGCAGGTATACCTAGTAAAGTTGCCAGTCAAAGTAAGTGCAGACTTGTTAGTCCAGTTAGGGGTCTCAGATGGCTAGAGCCTATCCCAACAACTATGGGCTTGAGGTGGGGTACACCCTGGATAGTTTTCAGTCATTTACTTGATCATTTTACCCTTTTTGGTAGTGTGTGAAAGCCATTGTAACAGAAAAAGATTGTTGGCTGGCATCCACAGGCATCAGGATCATGTGCCACTAGGGAATCTTTTGCACCCAAATTCATTCTCAACTCCATTTTACGGTTCATCTAAAAGCCCTTCCTATGCACCAGTAGTATTTCCGTTGCTGAATGTGTGCCAAGCAGCCATAACATAACAACCATTTGCTTTCAAGCAACAGGAAGTAATCTCCATCACACTTCCTTTGTGGATTTGGAGCAGCTTCAAGTGGGATTTGTCTCATTCACGCCTCAATGAAAAGAACTAATGTAAAACTTAAAAGAAGGATTAACCATTGGGATTATAAAAAGGATTATTCCACATTTTGGAATAAGACATCTGTATTTTTTCCAGAGTCTTGAGTAAAGGCATGATTATGTGCAACATTTGTCAAAATACAACAGGGTCCGTGGTGGCAGAGCTCTTCTGACTGACTCTCCAAAAGAAGGTCATTGTATAAATGCAACACTCAATTTTTCTTAGGGACGTTTGCATGTTTTGCTTGTGTTACTGTGGGTTTTACTCCAGCTTTTTTCCAAAGACATGCATATGTTTGGAGAGATAATAAACTTTAGTACATGACTGTCTTTGTGACTAACTGATAAATACCCAGGGTGTACCCCACCCCAAGGCCCATAGTGGCTCCAGTCACCTACAACCTCTAACGGGAATAAGCTGTAAAGAGTTTATTTTTTAAACTTCAGACATTCAGAATACTGTACATTCACAAACCGAGAAGGGACTTTTTCAACTCAGGTGGATCTTAAATGAATTTCTGCTGCAGGACATTTCCCTTACTCCACACATAGTTGTTCCTCACTGTTTTTACTGTGAACCTGAGAAGTTTGTGAGCGGCGAGGACTGTGATCTTTGGTGGAGTCTACGTTTAGTCTCCCCTTCGACCACTGTTAATCCCCCGTGTTTTTGGCAGTCACGCACATGGACCGTGTCTTCATTTAGTGCTGCCCCAATCACGTAACACACCTACAAGTGACCTGGGAATGTGCCTGCTAAAGTTACAGTCTGTCAGAGCTCCACCCTGTAGCAGACATGAACACTCAGTCAAATGGGAAAGGTAGCTCCATTGATTTGAGGTCTGACTGACTGACTGACTGAATAGTACATCAGAGTTGTGTAGGGCACAAATGCATTCAGGCAAGGTGTGTCTTGCCCAAGGATATGAATGGCAGAATGAACTGGTTAGAGTAAGGGTCAAACCACCAACCTTCTGATAATTGTACAAAATGCTTTACCTCTGGAGCCACTGTCGGCCCATTGATGCCCAAAACCTCTTCTGATACACCTACTACATTTTGATTTTCAGGTGTTTTTGCTCACATACTCTTCCAAACTGCTGTGAGCCCCCAAAAGCTTCTGGCCATTGTTTATTTTGCAGTGTGCTTGGTTGCAACGTGGGGAGTAACAAAGACAATGACTGCTTTATGTGAGAATTGATGTAAAATCCAAAGTGTTTTAATGTAATGCTGGGAAAAGCCCGTTCTCAGGAAACGCCCCGGGTTTTCCTACCAAAGCAAACCCAAAGTTTGTGGGAAGTAAAGTGAAAACATTGATGACCACAGCCCATTGTGCTCAAACCACATATTTCCTCTTAAATATATGTCATTACATCAGCTCAGAGGGACTCCAGAGCCAATATGCATCAGGCAACCGTCACACAGTCTTCTACAATGACTTTACGATCAGTCTGATAATATGATACAAAACTGTTCCTTTTTTGGAAGTCATTGTATTTGTCCAGCCATTGCGATCTGTGTGAGATCTGACACATGCCAACTCATTCTGTTGCAGAATGTTCTCCTCAAATACCTTTTTTGAATGTTGACATTTAGATTTTTTTTTTAACCTGACTTTCCACCCCCGCCCCTTGTGTGTCGGAGGTATCCGTCTGCAGATGTTCAACTCATAAACATTAGAGGCACCTGCCTCACTCTGGTCATAACATCCTCACCCCTGACTTCCACTTGGCAACATGACCCCCTGTGTGTCCGCCCCACAGAGCATATCCCACCTTCACCTCCATCAGATTACATAAATAACATGACATCTGCAGATGAAGAATGTCTGTGTGCTGCTGTGGTCTCCATTAAGCCCCCCCCAGGCCCTTACTGTGGTTTGGACTCTACAGGATGTGGTGGTGCCTCAGAATTGCAGGACAGTTCTGATTAACTTTATATCTGTCTTTATTGCATTTGTAGATCATGCAGCAAATGAGTGACCATCGCTACGACAAACTGACCGTGCCTGATGATCTCGCTGCCAACTGTATCTACATGAACCTGCCCAATAAGGGACACGTGCTGCTTCACTGCACAACAGATGAGTTTCCAGAAAGTGTCAAGGTAAGTTTGTATTTCAGGTCCAGCACAGTAACACTATCTCACACGCAACATCCATCTACCTTCCTGAGCTTGTACCAGGGAGAAAAAGAATCACTGAAAATGTCAAGACTGCTTTAAACTAGTGTTCATTTTGGTTCTTCTGTCCCAGCCTCTGGGAAAAACAACTGGCCTCTGTATGAAGCTATGTGGTTGTTTTTTTACACACACAACTATAGGACAGTCTTTCCCAACACTGTTATTTTAACAATAGATCATGCAGTTTGTGGTGAGATGAATGCTTTCTGGATAATGACTTAAGCCACAGGCTTGGAAACCAGGTTTTAGGGGAAAATGCATGCTTTATTTAGCTACTAACGCAATTATTAAAACAGATCCTTCTCATGGTTCTTCCAAAAGCTTTTTACATGTGCAAGTAGAATTATTCAGTGAAAGTATTCATTATATTGGTGAAAGAAACGTTTTGGCAATATAATGGAATCACCTCTGTCTGTGCCCGCGTCTGTAGATCCAAAGTGTGAACGATTTAACTCAAAAACGAATTGCCGAATCAGTTTTACATTTTACACACAGGTAAATATCATAAAGACACCAAACTGGATTGATTTTGGTACTTCTACGATGAATATGAATTAAGTAATTAATTAATTCATTAATTAATGAGCTAAAGCTATTCTCAAAATGAAGACATACAAACCACATCCGTTTCAGATTCCTGTTTTGTGATGTACTTGTATATATTTTCAGACAGTGTTTACTTCACTTGTATCTTGTACCTATATCACTCAGCAGAAGTACACATGGTATGTTGTTGTCATCTCCCTTTGACAAATAGCCCTGTTATTTTGAAGCTTTTAGGTGTCTCCAAGTCACAACAATATCAAAACATTCCCAGTGAATGAAAGTGAACAGAGTACAGTGAGCAGAGACAGCTCTGACCTCAAAATGTACTTTGTGGTTCAAACCCCAACCTCCACCAGTTATTTTTAGGATGAAGAATGCACAAAATGATGCATCTTTGGACATCTACAGCGAAGGAGTCTTTTTCCTGGAAGATTAACGGAGGGAATTTCACCCACCGTACTAAAATCTATTTTTGTATCTCATGCTTCCTGTCTTGGACGCACCTCTTCACAGACCACTTGGCCCGGGATTGAAGTTCCATATCCTTTTTTTCTCATATAAGCAAACCCACCAGAGATTGACTTTTTGAGTTTACAGTGTCCTCAATTCAGAAAAAGTCCAAAGAAATGTAATGGTTCACAAATCAGTATCAGTTGAAACTGAGATATTTCACTATTTTCATTTGAATAGAGATATAGCTCATTTTAAAACGTATGTATTATGTAATAAAGCTTTAACTTGCTTCTGCGCAAAGTGTAGTCACAGTTACCTCTATAGCGCCCTCTATAGACTGAATGTAGTTTTAGGGAAATTTACCAACTTTGCAAAAAACATCCTTCACAAACATCAAATAGACCCTTAATATCTATCTTACGATCTCTCTAGATCTAGTCACGGATTGTTCCCTACACTGTTCCTAATCTATGGTCTATTTTTAGCTGTCTTGTGAAGTTACATAATAGTCCCACATTTTCAAAGGCAGGGGGTCATGACTCAAGTGGATTGGCACGCATGTCGGCGGGGCATCTTTAATGGTTAACCCTGGTGCTAATGTGTTTGGTTAGCAGATAAAGTGTACATAAAAAGCAGACCGTGAAACACTGCAGCCCCTGCTGTGCGGACAGCCCCCACAAATACATTTGAATGCGGCTGGAAATGAAAAAAAACAGATACTTTTTAGAGGAAGATATGCCATAAACAGCAGGGAATTTAGTGGTGTTTTGGGAAGTTATGCAAAAGTGAAACCTGAGTTGACTCTTATAATCATGTGGTCTCTACAGAAGAAAAAATACACATGGCTTTTTGCACCTGGACAATGTAGGAATACTTTGGCTAACTTTATGCTAATGCTATTTCTCCATGCTATGAACCAAAGATCAAATTTTCTGCGACGCCTATTCTGCTATATAAACTATTATGACCACAAAAACAGCATTGTGGAAATGTTTTTGGCAATAACATACAGTAAAATATTAAAGCATTCAAAATGATCAACATTACCATTTTGGTGTGGCTCTGGATCAGCATCTCGGATTTTTACAGTATCTCACTATTGTAACGTAAGCCCGTTGCCTTGGCTTCTAGTTAGCTATCTTCACATTGTTTGGCTCTACAAAGTATGTCAGGGATTAGCATGAATAGAAAGAAAGATGTGAGCAGCCTACCTAACAACCTACCTGTCATTCAGAAAGGGAAAGTGTGGTAACATAACTGGATTTAGAGTTTGCATTTTTGCCAATTTTCTGTGTGCCTCATAACATTCAAACCCGTTTAAAACATTTGCACAGTCAATTCTGTCTCTCTAGTGTGACATCATGAGATACAAACGTGTCTATACCATAAGGCCTCACACTCACTATCACAGCCGGGCTATAGTGAGTGAGCTTAAAGGAGAAAAAGTATCCCGTAGTTTGGAAGTGTTGTAGGAAAATGCCGGTTGTCCTTTGGAATCCATCCATGGGACTGACACACTTCTTTATGAGGGTCTTTAGTGAATGTTGTGTTTTACTGGGAGACCACAAGGCTTGTTCTCCAGCTTTTTGTTTCTGAGGTTGTGAAGTCAAAAATGTTATCAATTTATTTTGTTTATTATATCGGCGAAACAACGATGTTATGGAATCACTTTGGTCCGCAGAGCCTACGTGTGGACGAACGCGATAACTCAAAAACGAATTGCCAGATCAGTTTCAACTTTTGCACACAGGTACATACCACAAAGACGCCGAACTGTATCGATTTTGGTACTTCTACGATGAATATTAATTAAGTAATTAATTAATTACTGGCCAAAACTGTGAACGCGATAACTCAAAAACGAATTGCCAGATCAGTTTCAACTTTTGCACACAGGTACATAACATAAAGACGCCAAACTGTATCATATGAAAGTTAATTAAGTAATTATTTAATCTCGTACACTGTGAATGCATCAAAAAGTCTTTGCCGGATCTTTGTACATTTTTGTAGACAGTTACATATCATGAAGATGAAAACAGTGTATTTTAGTTTTATTTTATTTTCAGTTTTCAAAATGCAAAGTGAACATTCAAGACTCACATCTTTTTCCACTAGTAAATCAGTGATTGTAGGCTGCTCATGTCTTTCGGCCTCCAGTACATGCTAATCACAGACTCAAGGATGTTGAGAACAGGTTTGTGGAGCTAAACCAGGAGAGGATTGTTATTAACTAGAAACCAAGGCAACAAAAATTATAAACACAAAACATTTGCATGGTACTGTAGTTTTTATGGACTTAAATTGATAATATGGCTAAAAGTGACCCAAAGATTGTCATATTGATAGCCGCTACACACCAGCTGTCTTTTTGCAGGTGTTTGAGAAGCTGAAAGACCACATGTTGATCCCTGTTGGGAACATGGAGAAGAAGAAAGTGGATGGAGCCCTAACATGCTGCTCTGTCCTCATCAACAGGAAGTTCAACATCTGAGCATCCCCCACCTCTGTTAAAACTGATACAACTGCTGTGTTTTGGTATACTCAAAGTGGGAAAGATTTTGTATACCCAGTTGATAAAATAGATCAAGTATTAAATGCAGTTATATAGAAAATGTTTTGAATGGTTAAATGTGAATTGATTATGAACTACTGTACACTGAAACTTAATTTCTCTAGGGCAGTGTTTCCCAAATGTTTCATAGGATTTGTGAAAAATGTGACCCAGTATTCTGATCTGGAGTATGGTCATTTTTAACATAGTGCCTTGCCGCTTTCTGCTATTTTTTACTATTAATTGGACTTTGGTGACCCAGAAATGAAATCTTGCTGACCCAGTGTTCTTCAAAGCACTGAAGTATTCTAAATTACTTTGAAGTTGTGAAAAATGTTAAAGGTTATGCTGCTATTGTGACTCCATTTGAGAAGCTTTTGAGTAATGTTTTTACTGTTCAATGTTTACAGACAACAGTTAGGACCATTTAAGCAGAAATTGCCCAAAACTGTATTATTCACGTTACACTGAATTCAGTCTCACCTGTCCGTGCTTTGACTTTAAATCCACTTAGAACACAAAGATCTCTCCAACTTTATAACGCAGGTCCTAGATGAACTCCATGTCTCTAGTTGATTGACAGTTCTGTCAACCAATAGTGTTAAGTTTCCAGAAACTTAAATGCTATAGGCTAACACAATAAATGCATAGTGGTCTATAGGCTGGGGGCAGGACAGCTGATCTTATTTATTTACATGCACCGTATATATCTCAGCAGCCACAGCAACATAGTGCCAACTCTGTGAACACCAAAAGACAGGGGTGTCCAAACTTTGGGCCAGATTGTCAAAAAAGTATTCAGAGGAGGGCCAGTGTCTGAGGTTGTATCTGTTTTCTGGACACATATGCTCAGCATGTTTTTTAACTCAGTGGAAAGATAGTTTGTTACATAATGGATTACTTCTTTTAGTTGGATTATGTTGAGCCACATGGAGTAAAAAGACAATTTGGGCAAATTGACAGGTGAGCCTGAGGGCCACAAAGATCACTCTGTGGGCCACATTTAGCCCCAGGCAATAGGAGGAAGTTACTTGTTTATTTGAATGTACTAACATCTACTGTTGTATGCACTGTTTGACACTGGCTGTGAAGAAGGCTTTGTATAGAAGCAATTGTTAGAATTCTGTATCATTCTAAAACAATTTTAATCAATTAATATTGTTCTTAAACAAAATCTACATATAGTTCTATTAATCTTATATCTCATGCAATGACAATGAAATAAATGGACCAATAAAAGACCTTTGACATTACTTGACAGGCTACTTATTTTACTGGCTTCTTTTGCAGTGCATACATACCTCAAGCTCTATTTATTTTATCACCTGAACCCAGATATTACAAATGTGTACCATCTTTCAGCAGCTAATATTTTTGACATACCATTGAGTAGAACGTAATGTCATTATTCAGATGTTATGTAAATTGACTGCAATCTATTTTTCACTGAATCACTGAGTCTGTCCCTACCTAATGAAGCACTCACTTTTCATCGAATAACTAACGAAAAAATGATTCTGATAAAAATTGTATATGTATAAATGCCTATTTGTGTTTCAAATGTAGTCATGTTTCTTATAGGAGACAAAAGCAGGGGTTATGTATGTAGTTGAGTGGAACAACACATGCTTAGTCTTTAGGTGTGAAGTTGTAAAGTTGTACTAAATGGTAATGATGGTTGCAGCAGTTTAACAGGAGTTGATGGCCCAGTGCCGTGCCGAGTCCATGTTTACCTCCCGTTGTCATGACAACCCTGCTTAATGTATACATGTAAGCTGTACTGTGCATGTGTTTATATCCTGTTTGAAGTCCTTAGGTTGCTGTTTGTCAGTGTTATTGTAAGTGAAAGGTAAGGAAATTACATCAGGAGGTGATTCAATGCTCGTTCCAAAGACATTTCGCGAGTGGACAGTGACGAAATAAGGAAAGAATGCCTTTTGGGAGGAGAGACTTGTACACCAGTAAACATACAGTGTCCAGCTCTCAACTATTCCCTCATACACCATTGCTGGCCTGATTTATGGACATTAAGTCATACAATTTGACCCAACGCTGTAGATGCAATTGGCTGCTGTTAAACTGCGTCACTTGTCATATGTCTTTCACAGATAGCTGTTGGCTGGATGATAGCATCCACTTTTGTTTATAGAGACTGAAGATGATTTGAGAGATAAAATCACTCCTTCACTCTTACAAGTACGAACATAATCAGCAATCCCAGTTTTGCCCACTTGCCCCAACAAACCTGGAATAAGCATTTCAAAATGGCATTTCTATCCCATTTTTTGGGCATTGATACAAAAATAGTAAAAAAAAAATACAAATTACAAAAAAATAGTAGAAATAATTGAGAGAGAAGCTGTCTCATTTCTGTAATTAAGCTAGTTTAAAACGTCAAATCATTTAATTTTCCTAAATGTCTTTCAGTTTATCAATACAGTAAACCTCTGTTGGAGTTTATTGAGAATTTATTTTGATTGTACAGTTAAGCGTCCTATTAGATGCTACCACCATCTAGTGGCCCAAGAGTGGAAGTGGAATTAAAGTTTCAACCAAAAGATATGTAAAAAACAAACAAACATTATATACATTAAACAATAGGGAACAAATTACACAAATGAACACCATATCTACAGTGTATCCTGTTAATTAACACTTTTGACATAAAATGATATACTACATTTCTTACATGCATGGTGATAATACAAAATGCCCAAACCCTTATCTCTTAGCAACAGGGCAAGTTAGTATAGATGTTTCCATGTCCTCGTGGATCTCTATCTTTGCTGTCTGAAACCATGGGCAGGTATGAATTGTTTGAAAAGTCTGAACCTATATAATGTTCACTGGATAATGAGTCGTCCAAACTTGAATGTGTATTTTGCAAGATCTCACCATGTATTTCCTCATCTATGTTGTCCATAAGATCTTCATAGATGTAGCTGTTTTCCTTGGAGCAGTGAATGACCATGTCCCTATTCAAGGCCACATAGTCGGGATATAGGCCTCTCTCTATGCTTCCATCCTCTTGCTCCACGCTGAAATAGGAGGTTTCTGATGATGAGAGCAGCCCGGACGAGTTCTCGGATGCTTCCTCCAAGCCCGAGTCTTCATCTTTGGACAGCACCACCACAACTGACGCTGTGGTTTCCTCATGGCATTGCTTTGCCATCATGGGTGGATCCTGGTAACATCATTTAGAAACATTACATCAGATGCAAACACAAACGAAACACTATTGTAGTCTGATTTCAACAAAACTAAAAATTCTATACCCATTTATGGTTGTAAGGATCTGTCAGAAATTCTTGAAGGACTTTGTCAAGGTTGGGCACAGGTGGCCAATAATAGTGCTTTAGCTTACTTTGAAAACAAAAGAGATATTGTTAATAAAAATAATAATAATACAAAATAATAAAACAATAGAAGTGTGTATTAGTCCAATTCTTACCTAAAATATCTGTAAAACAATGAAGTGACGATAACTGCGATGACCAGGAGCATGATGGGACTGCATTGGACCAGCAACGTGAATGGAGAAGATTGGTGAGCTGGGTAGACAATGAGACATGTATGAATTATAAGACTGAGCTTACATAGCGTACATATTAGTTTACCTGGGACATCTCCTGTGAGTTCATCCGACCAGTCACTCCAGTGTCCCGAATACACTGGCCCATGAGGTTTAGCACGGATTTTAGCATTAAAGTGACTGTCCCAGGGAAGTTTAAGGCAGATGGTAGTCTCTGGGCCATTTGAGAACACTGTCTGTAAAAAGGTCAAATATTAGGCTAAACAGTGTTTCTCGACCTTTTTTGAGTCGAGGCACACTATTTAGCTAAGGGATTGGAGACTCAGACACAAATTTAATATAAAATAGTGTTCAATTTGATATCTTCTCAAGCCACAGACGCCTGACAGTCACTCAAGGCACACTGGGGATGAAAATCAAGGTGCGAATATACTATACTACTATTAGATAATCTGTGTGGTCTTCTGCAGATGTAGATGGTCTGCTTTAT
>JAVQKC010002755.1:0-11743 GCA_036025475.1 Philypnodon macrostomus
AGTAGGTGGAGCTTCACCACAGAGCATAACTATTTCATATTATATGATCATGACTGAAACATGTCCATTTAATAACCAGGGCATTTGCAATGATGATTTATGACTGAATCATGTTTAGAAAAAGAACTAAATAAAATCATGACACTTAAACATAACTTAATTGCATAAAACGCACAACCCAGCTTTTTCCATTTGTTCAGTGTGTCTTTGTGATTAGGAATTGAGATCGAGTTACCTGGCATGGGAAGCAGCATCATAATAAAAACCCACTGATGGTAGAAACTGTGACAGATTTAATTCCAGTTTATCAAAGCATAGAGGCAAAGTAATGCATTTGTTATTATATGTCCAACATCAAAATGAAGTCACTAATCAGCAGGAGATGAACAACAATAATTCTCATCTCCACCTCAACTCATTTGACGAATAATCAAGACCTAAAAATAAAGTAGAACGCCAGGGCCTATAACAAAAATGAATGTTCATAACTCAATGGCAAGTATGTAATTATTGTTCAATAACTAGGATCGTAGTGGTTTGATTCTCTCTCCAACCAGACCTGCTGCTGTTGTGTCTTTGGGCTAAACACTTTGCCACTTTGCCTATGTATACATGCCTGTTCTCTGGTAATCCAAATCAAAAGAAAATATGAGCTGAATCCACTAATAATAGCTACAGTATATGCTGACTATATTTGGGCATGTATTTACTGTCTCGGTAGGCTGGTCCATTCAAATGTAAGTCCAAATTCGACATTGATCAGAGCCAGTGATGCTTCAGACGTCGACAAACAGTCTCTAGTTTGTGCAGTGAATATTATATTTGTTTAACTATGGCATGAAATACATGTTTTCTGTGTATTTTGAGAGAAACGCGGCAATCGTAAAAAACAAACAAACAGACATGCACCTCACTCAGCCAACATGAGCGTCTATGGGGGCGAGGCAGTGACGGTATCCCCAGAAAACACATCCAGTGTTGCTGGGGCCTTAGTGTGATTTGTGAGTTTGGTAGGGGTTGGAGAGGCCATTGGTGCAATAGGGCTACCACATATTCAGTCAGTCTGCCCCAAGACAGCTGTGGCTTTCTGAGGTACCCCAACGCAATTGTGTGAGTGTGGAGTTAATGAATAAAGCACACCTCCCATTGCTTTGAGTGTCACACGTTATACTGAATTCCGATTCAGTCTTATCGGTCCATGCATTAGTTATGAATCCCTTTAAATTGGACAGAACCCTCCATCTTTGAAAAGCAGGTCCAAGATAAACTGGGTTTGCGCTGTTCCGATCTCTATTGTGCTGTGTTTACACATGCAGCTTCCTGTAGTGACGTCTGAATGACAGCTTACGTCAAGCCTAGTTTTCCAGAAACTCAAAAGCCATTGGCTAACACAAGTTGGTGGTCAGTTCAAAATGTAGGTTGCGGGTGATTGGAAGTGAAAATCCCATTGATTTTTGCCATAGACTTTTTTAAAAATCCACATTTTCAGAGTTTCAAAGGTTGATGGAGGCTAATCAGCTCTGTGGTATTCACATTCATGGCGCCTGATATTTTTCAATCTAAAAAGGGATCTGAAAGTTGTAAAGTTGAGTTACAATAGCTGATTAGCCTCCATCAGTCTTTTACATTTTCTGATGAATCTATGGCAAAAATGAATGGGATTTTTACTTCCGGAACCTGAAGTGGGCGGGCACTGTTGCCTAGTTACCCTAGTTTTCCAGTTGGAGAAACTAAATTAAATAATTGAACCAGAATATTCAACTGACTATCACCATGTTGCTTTGTGTTTGCAGGTCCCCAGCTCGGCCCATGAGATCTTGTATGTGAAAGAAGAGGAGGTTCTGTAGTGTGCTGTGATACTGATTGGATCCAACCAGCTTCCTCTTATCTGCACATTTCAACAAAAATCCTGCAATATACTGTAGAGTAGACGGCTTAACACTGAGAGGTCTAAGGTGTTATCAATGCAATGTAATGTAACAGTGCCCCCTGCTGGGAATCAAACTGAAGCACACTCAAGCGCAAAGGAGGAGCTGGCTCTTTCTAAATTGTTCTTGTACGTTTGTAATACTGTTTTTAAAGCTCTTAGCTGTATGTCGTAGTGCAATCACTGATTTTGTAGCCTATATATCTTAAAGGTCCTATATTATGCGTTTCACGGTCTATTTTTGGTACATTTGGGTTGCCATTTTATGAAGCTGCCAGTTCGACTCGATGAGAAAGAGTCTGATTAGACGCCAGTCAAGATAGATTATTTTCCAAAAAAACCCTAACCACTTTTGACTTCTTGGATAATAACAAAGGCTTGACACCCTCACAGCCGAACACACACCTTCTCCAATCACATATGTGGTTAAATGGGGATAGCAACAATGGGTAACAATGAGTGCATTTGCTGACAATGCAGGAAGAAGCACTTTGTTTTATGACATCATGAATTGTTCAATCTGTTTCAGCTCTTGGAGAGGATTATCTAAACATAATGAATGACTCAAACATGCCCGAATGAATCAAAACACAGCTTTGAGAATGTGTTTGAGGGAGAAACATTAGAACATTGTTAAAAGCTCCTGAAAAGTGGATTTGGCAGAATGTAGGACCTTTAACGTAGATATTAACATAAGGGAGATGTTGATAGCACATATGCAGCTCTTATTAAAGTGTTTTATTTGTTTGTGTACAATCTGTGTGGTGTTTTTCTATGCACTCTCAATATGCTCTCTTCAATGGGCCTCATTCACCATGCATCACCAGAAGAAAGACCCCCCCCCTGTCTGTCATGTTTGTGGTATTCTCTGTGTATAAAGAGAGTATATACAGTATTTTGAATTTAGTTAATTTAGAAAAATAAACTAAAATTTGTATTTACTGTTTTGCATAAGATTATGACTGGAAATAATTGGATTATCAGTGAATGAGACTGATCCCGGAGCAATATAATGTATTATATTTTAGCTCAGGGGTGTCCAAATGTATTTATGTTTTACTTTTTTTTGGTCATATTATCAAAATGAATACCAAGGAGGACCACATGCAGATTTTAACCAAAGTCCCTTAAGTTGTATCTGTTTTCTGACCACATATGTTCGGGCAGGTGGGTAACGATGAATAACGGTGGGTAACAGTGGCTATGGGTGGGTAACTATGAGTAACGGTGGGTAACGGTGGGTAACGGTGGGTAACGATGAGTAACGGTGGGTAACGATGAGTAACAGTGGGTAATGATGAGTAACGATGAGTAACGGTGGGTAACAGTGGGTAAGTGTGGGTAACGATGAGTAATGGTGGGTAACAGTGGGTAACGATGAGTAACGATGAGTAATGGTGGGTAATGATGAGTAACGATGAGTAACGGTGGGTAACAGTGGGTAAGGGTGGGTAACGATGAGTAACGGTGGGTAACGGTGGGTTAATGATGAGTAAGGGTGGGTAACGGTGGCTAAGGGTGGGTAATGCTGGCTAAGGGTGGGTAACAGTGTGTAATGGTGGGTAACAGGGGGTAACGGTGGGTAACGGTGGCTAGGGGTGGGTAACGGTGGCTAGGGGTGTGTAACGGTGTGTAATGATGAGTGAGGGTGGGTAACGGTGGCTAAGGGCGGGTCACGATGGCTAAGGGTGGGTAACAGTCTGTAATGGTGGGTAACAGTGGGTAACGGTGGCTAGGGGTGTGTAACGGTGGGTAATGATGAGTGAAGTGAAGGTGGGTAACGGTGGCTAAGGGCGGGTAACGGTGGGTCCCGGCCGGTCCACAAAGTCCAGATACTGGGATTAGTTTCGGAACTGAAACAGTCGGATTGTTGCATTTTCCATTGATTATATTCATCAGGGCAGTTGTTCGTCAGGTGAATTTCTGTGACAGTAAATTAACATTTTGTCCTCAAAGTTAATTGAAAGGTCAGAGCATCTTGTGGGTTTTTTCCAGTCTCCAAAGATCAGTCAAATGAAGGAAGAGTGGTGGCGGAGTTTGCTGTTTTCGATGTGTGTCTGTCACAATCACTGTGGAACTAATGACAGTATGTAATTGTAAAAACAATCAGCTGGTGTATGACGTTTTATATCATTCTGCAGCAATACACTCTCTCAGTGTTGTGTGGGATGCAAACATTGGAGTTAGTGATCTCAGTGCAATTAGGCGTGTTTCCACTAAGCCCATACGGTGCGGGTTGGGTCAGGAATGCTCCAGAAAGTACCATACTACTAAGTGATTGACAAGACTTGAATTAGATGCAAGAGACTCCAAAAATATATGGACCCTTTAAAATGTTGGTCATTGACTGGAAGCAACTGGAGCAAAAGTGAGTTAATTTGACCCAAAAAGACATTTCTGTAAGGACAGTATAACCTAAAAATCAAGAATTTTGTTATTACCGCTGTTACTAATGTGTACAATAAATAAACACAATGTGAGGTACATTCACTAATGTTCCCTACCCAGGCTCTGACATCACCCACATGTAGAGAGAGGTTGTTATTCGTCAAAACCATCTTCATTTGCAATATTTTACAGCTAATGCTAATTTCTCCATTGAAAATGTATTACGGTCTGCCTCCAGTTGCCTCCATTCTGGAATTTAGAACTTTCTGTTTACAAACTTTGAAAGGGCCTATAGACCACACACATTTGCCAGTTAGAGCCTTTCATTATAGGCCTTGCTCAACTTAGCTCATCAGATATGGTTTATCTTTTTCTCTATGGTTATTTTTCTGGGTGTGTAAACGGCTTCCTGCTTCTTTGTCAAATGTGCTTTCAAACAAACAACAAAGCTAGAACTTCTTTTTGCCATTGTAATTCCACATCTTTAGATTGAGCTGAAAAGATAAATCAATGCAAAAGCTTCAAATATAACAAATATTGAAATACAAAAGTACATAATATTCAAAGTTCCTGCCACTGACTTTGGTTTCATAACACACCCTTTGCCAGAGAAGGAACTCTTATCATTTACCCAGGTTTCTGAAACAACTTTGGCAGAACTTTTTCGTGCATGGGGATGTGAGCTGAAGAAGATTGACTAGCATTTAATAAAAATCCATCGGTTTTATATAGCGTTTTTCTTAACACTTAAAGACGCTTTACAATAACATTCAATCACTCCAGCCACACTCAGTGGTGGTAAGCTACTTGAGTAGCCACATCTGCCATGGGGCACACTGATAGAGTGGTGGCTGCAGGCCACCACCAAACACCAATCACACATCCACATTCATTCATAGGAAATGTGGGTTTAGTGTCTTGCCCAGAGACACAACTACAGGACACGCTCAGGCCGGGATTCGAACCGGAAACCCTCTGGTTGCAGGCACCTACCCACTGCGCCACTGTGCGTGTATGGCCTTGCTTAGCAGCTGCCTATTGGACTTTAGATGTAGAGCAATTCCTTCGACACATCCTTCACCAGCCTGATTTGAATACATTTTCAGGACCTTATTACCCACACATATTACCAGGAATCATTCCGATAACGTGTTCCTGGAAATGTTGATGGGGCTACATACTGCATTTGTACATTTCAGGGTTTTGATCTTCAACTTTTTATGTCTTTCATTTTCATTGATTAAATAGACTCCTTTTACAAAACTACTGAGCGTAAATGTTAAATAATCCTTCTCAAAAATGTGTATTGTTTCCAACCTAGGCCCATGACAAGATTGACTTTTTATTTTTGGTGCTGGTGTGAATAATGAGATAACCTGATCCGTTTGGCCCTGCGGTTACAACATGCTAATTTGTTTCACTCGTAGCTGTGTTCTACATAAACTGTGGGTGGCGCTCTACTCTCAAGTTAAAATCCAAAGTGCTGTCTTGAGTCTTCCTCTCAACCTCTTGGCTTAATTCTGCGTACCTGTTTTTATGAATTTTGCACTCTGGCGCGGGCTCTTTATTAAATGGCAGCGAGTGTGGAGAGTGGTGGGTGGTATCAGTAATGAAGTCTAATCCCAGTCTCCCAGCCAGCCAACCCACAACTTCATACAGGACCGAGTTTGATGTTGATGCAAGGAAATAGCTATGATGTTTTATCAAAATGCCAAATACAATAGATTGCAATTTTCCATGTCTCAGATTATTACAAAAACGTGGAACACATGTATTTATTTATACTTAATTCTATCATTCTTGGGCTGAACCAAAAAAAAAAAAGGTCTCCCCAGTTTTACCGCTGGTTGTCTCCGTGCATTCTGGCCCCCTCTCACCTTCCAAAGACATGCATGTGTGGGAGTGCCATTATTGAAATAAATCTATTTGTCTGACTATGAGTCGCTTTTTGTCAGCCCTGCGACTAACACTGCATTATTGCTGAAGTTAAGGGCAATGTAATGAGCCCTCACTTATCATTTATTTCCATTAGGGTTTGGGGGTGACTGGAGTTTATGTTAGTTTATGTATGTATACCCTTTCACTAAATCTATTTACTTATAGGTATATATTTACTATACAAATAGATTGCATATATTATGGAATGGATAAATGAGAAGGATCCAGTTCTAGATAGATACAGATACATTGTCCCCTTAAGATGATAATTTCTGGCTAGTTTTGCTCAAAGCTTGATTTTGCAGCTAGAACATTATATTTGTACAGATAAAAGCTGAACAATTAATGAAACCCATTCTATTATAAACATTAGGTATCCTAAATAGGAAATAACTCAATTCCATTAAAAATAGTTAGAACCATGTAATTGTACAGGGACGACCATATACAATTATATTTACAGTTAGATTTGAGTGAGTTACATTCCTATATGCTATTTCCTAACATTCAAATGATTTTGGGTGATCCAATGCAGTACATTAAACACAGTAAAACAGAAGAATATTTCGTCAATATGATTCACACAGTTGTCAGTATTTAGTTTTACAATGAATCCTTCCTATTCTCTCAACTTAAATAGCTTTATGAAGCTCAATCTGAAAAAGGAGAATGTATTAATGCAGATTGAACTTGATACTGCTCGTGATTGTTTAGTTGATTTACAAATAAGAAATTAGTTGCAGTTTTGTGGCCTGTCAGTCCAACTATTCATACACAGAAAATGGTCTGTTGTATGTATGTATGTAAATACAATTTGTCTTTCTTCAAACCCAGGGGCAATTTACTCTGCCTTGTCATTGTCCTCTCACTTGGAAATCCTCCATGGATTCACACGAACTAGAGGAAAACAAGGCTGCATATTCTCAAAAGCTGAACGATAGAACAATGTTTGCATTATAACATGATTCTATTTATTCATGTTTTTCATCTTAATAACGTTGTGTCACAGAGGGGTGGAGCCTATTTCAACAACTATAGGCCTAAAGTGGGGTACACCCAGTACTCTGCACAACAGGGTAGAGTAGCCAATAATGTTACTCAAGTAAGAGTACTATTACTTCAAAATAATATTACTCAAGTAAACGTAAAAAGTATTCATTCAAATAATTACTGGAGAAAGAGTAGAAAAGTACTGGTGAAAAAAACTAGTACTAGTACTGAGTAATTGTTTGAGCGTAATGTCAGATTATTTGTTTAATTTTGTGGTAATCTGGCAAAAAAAATAAAAAGATAATAAACAGATTTGGATATTTTCAAAAATTAAGGCACAAGGAACAAAATTTCCACATCACATTTTTCACATAAAGCTGTTCTTACATGACACATAGAGGTGGTAAAAGTACTCTTACTCTTTCTAGATTTCCAAGTTTTTCTTCAAGTAAGTAAGTTACTTCAAAATATTATTACTCAAGTTAAAGTCAAAAGTATTGTGCAGTAAAGCTATTCTATGGTGTACAATGTATTTAAAAAGTTACTCAAGTAAATGTAACTGTGTAAATGTAACTGAGTACTACCTACCTCTGGTACTCTGTAAAGCCAATCATGCCCCTTGTTAGACAAAGCTGATTTAAATTCATCGAGATAAATATTGAGAAAAGGTCCTTGATTTGACAAACTCCACATGTGGTTCGAAGTTATGTTTGAAGAGATTATACTGCAGTAACCCTGTCATTGTCATTTGCCAACACAAAGTCAGCAAAAGCTCACACCAGTCAGGAGTCAGGCTAGACTCCCAGATAAAACGGAATGAAAGAGAGACAGGGACTCTTCTCACACGGCAGCACCTCGGATTAAATGTTAAAATATTAAAGATTCAAAGCTATATTCCCCTATAGCTGCAGCTTTCAATCTACCACCTGAATCCAGCAAGGCCCCTAGGGGAAGTCGGGCCGCTTGACGATGGATAGATGGATGGATGAAACACATGAGACGCCATTTGAGAGACAAGTAGATGGAATTGGGTGGAATAGGTTAGGGATAAAAAAATATAAAAAATCACGAATAGAAGGGCAACAACTTCCATCATTAAGAGAATTTAAAATCTAAAAATGCATTAAAAAAAAATAAAATAAAAATGCGTTTTTAGACAAATGTGTGGAAAGTTTTTTTTCTACAGGTGGTGATGGAACAGAGTGAGAAGGTTCTGCTAATGATGTGGTCATGGAGGTAAGAATGTGCTGTTGAGGTAGAGATGGAGGTGAGGGAGATGGTTCTGCTACTGACTAGACAAGAGCAGATGGTTCAGCTAACAAGTGGTTCTGCTGAGAAGAATGAGATGGTTCTGCTCCTGACATGGTAGTTGCCAAGAGTAGATGGTTCAGCTAACATGTGGTTCTGCTGAGATGATAGAAAAGAAGAATGAGATGGTTCTGCTACTGACATGGTAGTAGCCAAGAGTAGATGGTTCAGCTAACAAGTGGTTCTGCTGAGGAGACGATAGAGGAGAAGAATGAGATGGTTCTGCTACTGACATGGTAGTAGGTAAGAGTAGATGGTTCAGCTAACAAGTAGGTGATGAAGAAGAGCCAGGTGGTTCTGCTGAGGAGATGGTGATAGAGGAGGAGAATATGATGTTTCTGCACCAGGTGATGGAGGACAAGCGTGAGTTAGTTCTGCTCCTGAGGTAGGGGGATAGATGGGAGTGAAATGGTTCTGCTGCTATGCTGACAATGGAGCAGAGTGAGCTGGTGCTGAAGTGGTGATCATGGAACCATTTGAGAGACAAGTGATGGAATTGGGTGGAATAGGTTCTGTTCTAGTCAAGGTTGAAAGGCACCACAGAGTGAAACATAATGTGAATAAAACGATGCCTAGTGCTGAACCTTCCAGTCATCCACAGTGTTAAGTATGAGTTTAAAATGTAAAATCTAAAAATGGGATGCTCAAAAATGAGAGAAAGCTAATGAGCGCTATTAGACAAATGTGTAGAAAGTAAAGGCTACAGGCAAAGTGCTTCTGTATTTGGACCACATGTGGTTATAATTATAAAGTGAGTATTACTTTGCATTGGTTGAACTCTGTGTGATATCTCTTGCAGCAGTCTTAGGCTTTGATCATCTTTGTTCAAATGTGCCCATGTGATTTTGCTTGTCTGTTGCCTCACTGTGTTTTAAGAAATCCCAAAAAATAAGTAAAACAGATACAGCCAACTTGTAGGCTACAAAAAGTGGCAAAAAGTCCTAAAGTAGGCTCGGGAATGTTGTTTGTTGAGGTGGTGATGGAGGAGCAGTTAGGTTGTTCCGCTGCCGAGATTACGACAGAGGAAAGTGTGATTTTTCTTCTGCAGAGGTGGTGATGGAAGAGGATGAGGAGCAGGAGGAGGAGAGTGAGATGGTTCTGCTCTTGATGTAGTAATAGAGACAAGAGACTTGATTCTGGTGCTGCCGAGGTGGTGATAAAAGGAAGAAAGTATGATGGTTCTGCTGCAGTGGTGGTGGTGATGATGGAGGAGGAGGAGGAGGAGAGTGATATGGGGTGGAAGAGAGTAAGCTGGTTCTGCTCTCACTGTAGTGATAGAGACATGTGAATTTATTCTGATGCTGCCGAGGTGGTGATAAAAGGAAGAAAGTGTGATGGTTCTGCTGCAGTGGTGGTGATGGAGGACAGTGAGATGAGATGGTGATGGCTTGTGATTAAAAAAAAAAAACAATGTTTGTGATGTTAGCGTGACTGTTTCAGCTTCAGCTACAACCCTTTGAAAGAAAATCACATAATGTAAATCTGTGATGTCAAGGCATATTTCTTTTGCCAATCTTATGTTTACATGCAGTATTTAATATTGTGGTAATTTATATCAGGTAAGGTAAGGTGCCTCAAACATTTTGTGGCAGATGTTTTAGCAGCTCACCCTGCCATCTGGCTGTTATATTCATATATTTATTTGATACATTGGTTAAACAAATATAGCCTATATTGTGGTAGATGTGTAGCATCCTATTTAAGGTGTCCAGTGTTCCAAAATGCTGTGCCAAACTAACATTACAATATTGTAAAAAAATAAAAAATAAAATAATAATATGACATATTTTCAGTGTATGTTAAAATCCCCATCCCAATGAATAATAACAGTCAGTCAGAAAACGGAATAGTGAATGAGTGGTGATGGATAGACCATGTACTAGGTTGTTTTTATGGATGTGGCTTCTCATGTAGTGCATGGTTTTGTGCAGCTGTGTTGTCTTTCTCCCTCCAGTCACAATCTCAATCTGAATATAGAGACTCTATCTGTGAGCAAAGTGATTTGTGAAAAGTGTCAGATTCTCACCTGGCAGTAATTGTCTGCTGGTGCAGCTCAGGAGAACACGTCAGGAGAGCTGGAAATCACTGACGAGTTATTTCAGGACACATTATAAACATTCTTAAAATACTTGTAATATTACCACCTGGGTAGACAGATTCATGAACATATTTTTGGAACATACTGTATAATGGGAGAAGACATTTGTGCAGGTGAGCATGCACAATTTATTTCACATTTTACAATTGAATGTGATGTAACATTTTATTTGAAAAATCTTATCTTCTTCTTTATTTTATGATTTAGCAACAGTCTATTCAATCTATTCAACCCACTCCATTAGACTGTTTGCACCATGCACTTTATGATGTCTAATTTGAGTTTTGTTTACCTTGCACAGCATTTACTGTAGATTCTTGTGAGAAATTTTCCATTTTGTGAATGTTTTTATTTTTCACTATAAAGATTCACCGCCTGTACAAAATGTATTCCCTTGGATTCGTTAGTCATAGCCAGTATCAAAAATCAATTGAGACATAATGCAATAGCCCTTGAAGCTCAAATGGCCACAGCCTTCCACACTACAAATTTCATTATAAAATGTAAATTTGACAGATCTCCGTATGTGAGCATGAGACATTGGCATATGTTTGTTAACAAGCTCATCGACCTCTCTTCAGAACAGCCCATCAGTGGCATAGCCTTGTGGTGGTGCCAGACTAGAAGATTATAGAAGAGAATCAACAGGCCTACTTGATGGTGACATGTGGAGATGGATCCCTAAGGTGAAGAGCTCTTGGTGTAGACGCTGACGAACACTTGAACGCGGGCTGTATCCTTGAGACGCTTAATGAGCTACTGAGAAAAGGTGGGGATTGAGAGAAGGATGACACTCTGAAGATGGAGGTGTGACAAAATGAGTTTCATCGTCTATCTGCTTCAGTATTCAGTGCAAATGAAAAGACTCTGACACGGTTAGTGCTTGATAAGGGAACTACATTTAACCCTTTGGGCGCCACGGTCGCAGAACTGCTACATCCACTGATTCCACTGTGGGCGTGTGTCGCTGCACTACGCCTGCGTCAATGTGCCGGACGTGCGTCGCTTCACTGCGACCCATGTGTTCCGGGTGGTTCAACAAACGTGCTCCACACTGTGTGTCCTTCCCAGGCTTGTTTGTTTGCTTTTTTATG
>JAVQKC010002769.1:0-11970 GCA_036025475.1 Philypnodon macrostomus
GCAACAAAACATTAATTTGTGAATTATTTAATTGTCATGAATCGAAGATGCACCAAACTCAATCCAGTTCTGCATCTTCATGATATGTACCTGTAACAGTTCAAAAGATCCAGCAAAGACTGTGAGTTCTTGCGTTCACAGTTTTAACCCGTAATTAATGAATTACTTAAATCATTTTCATCATAGAAGTACCCAAATCGATACAGTTCAGCATCTTTATGGTATGTACCTGTGTGCAAATGTTGAAACTGATCCGGCAATTTGTTTTTGAGTTATCGCGTTCACAGCTAGGATCTGCGGACGCGGACGAACACCGACACGCTGTTTTCGCCGATATAATTAGTTTCTTATTCATCAACATAACTAAGTAGAGAAAACACTATTTACAGTATTTTATATAGGAATTTCACTTCTTCTGTATGTTTCCTGTATAATTCATTGCCTGACCTTGTTCTATGATGTAAGTAGGTCGTAGTTGCTATAGAGGCAACAGGAAGGACTAAAGTGAAAAAATATTTCTAACGTTTTATTTTATTTTAGGACATTTGTTAAGTGGGTAACACATTTTAATGGAAATATAATTCTTCTCTGAACTCTTGGTTCACTAATAAACTGTCAGCTTTGAATGTATGTCTTTTAGTTAGCATATAACATAACATAAATGTATTGTTATTGAGTACAAAAAGTGAGTCGATGTGAGAGAACAGGATAGTGTTAAATAGGGGCAGATGTTTTTCTCTAGTGCTACATTTGCTCATCAACTGCTAGAGTCAATGAGGGACAATGATATGAGGTTTTTCAGTGTAAAAAATTGGGTGCAGTCCCTCTAATTGTGTGTCTCTGAGATTGTCAGCACAGTGCTATGTAACATAAGAGTTGATATCCTGCACGACAGCCTTTGCTATGGAAACAACAGCCTATACCATTATGACTCAATGACAAAATGTAACCAATCTAGCTCTTTCTTTACAGTGACTCAACTCTTGACTCTGACTGTCAGTGGCACCAGTATAAGTATATAGACATCAGCTTCATAAGACCCCATTTGACTCATCGGAGAGAAGAAAATGCAGTAATTTCTAGACAACTACTAAAGAGTACCTTAGATAATTACCGATGTGTGATACAAACAGATCTGATGAGAACATGGTAACTTTCAATCAATGGAAATTTCAATCAAAGTTAAATTTCTCAATCCTTCAATCTCTTCAATGTGAACCAGAAAATGAAGAATAAAAGTATATTGTTTGTGTACAATTGTACTAGAAATGTACAAAAGTGCAGAGTGACTGTTGAAGCCAAGCAAGAAAATATGTTGACTGTAGTAATATGTGGATTCACAAAAACAGCTCATTAGGATGCAAATCTGTTGATAATCCATCTACAAACTCAAAAGGCCGCCACATCAAAGCTCGGACCACTGCCGTGTCCTTCAAGTCCAAATGACCACTTGTCCTGGTTTGGATGTGATCCTAGAAGTTTTGGACATTGATGTCAATGGGACAGGCAGGCTTATTCACACAAACTCACTCTTTCCTGGCTCAAACCTCTTGGTCTCACAAGATCTGATACATTCATCCCCAAACAGTGGTCAAGTGAGCAAGAGGATCAGAATCATAAAAGGCCTACAGTTTAGAAGCAGCGCCAAATGCTTTCCATAGTGTTTCAACTGTGTGTGCACCATTGTGTTTTTGATGTAAAATGTATAATTGTCATTTGCAGGCTCAAGTCAATAATCTGAAAATACAATGTACATGTAAAATTATTTTCTTGACTTTACTGGTGGATCCGTAAAGGATTGTAACACTAATTATTATAAATAATACTTTTGGAATAAATAATAAAGATTTTGACATTCTAATACAAGATGGTGACATGACAGCATCATGAATCAGAATGTCATTAGTTTTCCCAGTAAATAAATTCCAGCTTCATTTCACTGTTTGCTAAATTAAATTATTTAACATTAAACAACAGTGATTAAAAACGTTTGAGATGTGTCTCATTCTGTCTTGGACACACTCCACTCTTCTCTATCTGCCGCTCTCATCTCCTGAGCCCTGCCTCTCACTGGTCCCTGGCACCATTTTGAATATTCATAACTATCTTCTGATGAGCATGCTAAATGGGTGTCAAAATGATTTGGCTGCATGACAGAATTTGGACTTGCAATTCTCTTCAGCCTGTGTAGAGCTACAACAACAGAGAAAAAAGTGCAGGATGCTGGACCAATCAGTCCCAAGGCCACAAAGGTCAGTTTGGGGCAGACTCCTATGGTGGCCTCAGGGGTGAAAGTCATTGTCACCCTGCTTTATTGGGTCCAACAATTCCTTGACTGACCCAAACCTGAGAGCAAAAGCATAAGACATTTGTGATTCAAATCATGCCTCTGGGGACAACATCACAAGGTCCGCACTTGGAAATAGCCGCTCAAAAAACAGTGCTATAGTGGTGAGGATAAGCTAACCAGCCTGCTTCAATTTGCATCTATTTCCTATTTGAAAAATTTTACATAACAAAACTGTGTGCTACATTAAGCTGGCCACAAAGCCTTTGCTTGAAAAGGACATTTATATATTTAACACATAGGTCCATATGGCTGGGTAAATGCAATGCATGGACTTGTGAGTAAAGATATTGTGGGAAAGAAGTGACTTCTTTGTTTTTTATTTTTGTACAGTAAATAAAAACTATCATATAGAACTAGCCTTTTGAGTCGAGCATCTCCAACATTTTCCTCCACTTTGTATACATTACACCACAGTAAACTGCCTCTCAGCTCAATAGGAAACACTGATTTGCCAATGAGATAGGCCCAGAGGAGTCCACTTTTGTACCAAACCGGTCCCTTTTCTGCTGTCTTGTAAACAACACTATTTCTACCCTTCCATACTGTACACAATATGTACTGTGTGTTAGGCAACAGAAAACACACAAACTGCCTGCAGTGGGACTACAGGTCTTGATAATATAAGAGATGATGCCATGAAGTAAGAAGACCAGAACAGACTGTCAGTAGAGCAATTATCATTGGCCACCAAATATAACAGCTCATAAATAATTGAAACGACTTTTGCAACTCACAAGTAATCTCCTATATACTGTATATCACCAGATCCACATTTGGATGGATCACTATTGATACCTGACTGAGATATATAGATATATATAATATATAGTTTGAAATACAATAAGACAATTTTATCTCCTTTTGTCTATTTGACGTTCGCAAATACAGACAGCTGCACTTAAATGCTGTCCTGTTGGGCCATAAGCCGAGTTATAAAAAATGTAAAATGTAAATTATGAAAATACTAAATCACATAGAAGTCAGTATTGTGTCAATATATTTTGAATTGCAGATTGATTGACTTGTCTCCATCCAGGACCATGCACATAGACCACCAACCACATCTCTTACCAGGTCTGCTTTTGTGCATGCATGTTTACCAGCCACATATAAAACGTGCACAGGGCAGTCTAAAACCTGAGGGCTAATCTTCACTAAATCTGCCTCCCTTTTTTGCCACTGTGTTTTATCTGTCTTTTGTTATCAGTGCTGGGACTGGAGAATGGCAGCGGGTCACAAGGGTAAGACTTCTTTTCCAGCATCTGCTTAAACCGAGAGGAGAAAGGGCCTCAGCACCAACTTTGGCCCCCGAACTCTGATTTTTTTTTTTGGAAGTCTTTAGCCCCTTTTTATTCCGTTTTTCCCCTTTCCTCTAAAACACAAATAAAGTGTGTGATGGATGAGTGAGCTGAGGCAACACCTCCCCCATCAATCTGGAGTTTTTCAAGAGGGGGGGTCGCTCCTTTCACAGGGCCTCCACATAGGACCCTGCAGTATATGCCCCCCAATGTCTTTCTCCCACATTACATAGTGGTCATGCATGTTATTGTCTGTTAACGCACACTTCATACATACATGACTGTGCAAGGACCATTAGCCATGCAGTCAAACCACACACAGGGAAGCTTTCTGGTGGTCATTTTTTACTTTTCCAGTCCAGACATACATCATACAGGATCTTTGTAACATAAATGCGAATGAAGAAGATCACAGAGTAAGCTTGGGGTAAAAAGATATAGAGAAATGAAGGGATAAAGTGAAGATTGTGGAGAAAAGAGACACCAAATGGTCCTGGTTAGTGGCTGCAGAATACAGATTTGCACCACACAGCAGACTCTCCCTGTCTGAGAACACCAGCAAGAGCGAGTGAATTCCAAGCGAGTGTCGTCACTAGGAGCAAAGGAAAGGCAGGGAAGTGGTTTTAAAAGAAAAAGGAGCCTGGCTTTAAAAAACCTCTGGGTGAGTGTGGGTGGTTTGGTGGGTGGGTCGATGTACTGTATATGCACCATGTGTGAGCTCGAGGGGAGCTATTGCATTTTCAAATAAATAATCAAGCACTACTCACTACCCTTGCCAATGAATATACAATGATTGCAAGCTATAAGAAGGTAAACAATGTAAGATTTGAACATGATTTGGCTATGGCTCATCCACAGCCACCAAACATGCTACCATAAACACATTCATACATAGGCAAAGTGTCTTGCCTAAAGACACAAAAACCAATTGCCAACTTTCTGGGTAATTGCAACCTGCTCAATTTCCTGAGCCATTGCTGCCCTGGTATTAGGTATACAGCTGTTTAAATATGTTGGAACAATATGGAGTTTAAGAAACACAGTTTATGGTATGGAGTCATGAAAGGGCCAACTTGGTGTGTTAGCAACATAACCCCAAATGTTATAGATGGACTTGCATGAAAAATTTTTGAAATGTCACAGAATGGAATGGAATAGATTTTTTAGGTAGGAATCTATCATGCTCTGGGTGTAGGGTAACGCCTTGGTGGAGGTAAGTTCTCCCCATGTACCTATACTTAATTTTTCCTCTGGAAGCAAAATATAAAAAATAATGCATTTACCAACCATCTATTAGTAGGCATGCAAGCAAGATGTGGCATATACTATGATCTACAATTGTAAGTCTATCTGATCAATTGTTGTAATAAAACCCCAGCTCTGTACATATTTAATCTGATTATGATTGGTGTTTATTGACTGTGAAACAATTCACTCTGAATTGGTAGCATGTGCTTGTTAACAGTCTCCTTCAAATCAGAAGACCTCATGTGCAATTACAGTTTTTACCTCATCTGGTTGACTGTTCTAAACACCATATTTGATGTGGACAATTTACCATCCTGAGTGAGATGTGCAATTATTGCAGGTCTAATGCCCCTGCTCAATAGAAGTCAAAGATAATGAATGCCTGAGTTAAGACATTAAACTTTCATTCAGAATGTAATACATCATAAATGAAAGGGGGGCTTTCTACAATGCTATAATGTTGTTTCTTCATCAAAAATATCCTTGGATAGAGACAAATCCGAGCAATTATACCAGAAGTGAAAACATACATTAATTTTAAAGGGTAAGATAATAAGCTTTGTGTGTTCTAAATTATTACCAATACCCCCAAAAGTATAAGGCATTATAGGACCCCTTTAAAGTAGCGTATCATCACATTAATGTTTTTGTATAAAGCATCTTCAATACCTGTCTCACATCTTAGCTACCAATTTTGCCACGTGAAAATTAACCTACCACCACAACCTACGCAAGAAGGCAAGTCACAGAATGCTTTGAGTGATCATAAGTTATGCTTATGGCCTACAGTAGTACAGTACACACACTCTTACTTAACCAGACCCCTGTTTCGTCCCCTGGGGGAAGAGGCTGCTGCTGCTGGGAAGTGTGCAACTGTTTATTTGCTTTACACCTGAGTGCAAATGGATAACTTATTTTTCCTACAAATACAAACCTTGAATAACACAGGCATAAAAATAGCCATTATGTGTGTGGCACAAGGCTGAACCGCTAACAAACAGAGCTGTTGAGCCAAGGCTCATTTACAGCCAAAACAGCCCCCTCTGTTTTGTACCTCAACTCAAGCCAAACTATACCCCTCACATGCCAGACAGCTTGATGTGGCTGTTGTTGTCATTTTTGTTTCTGGGCTGGCGATGGCTTCCGGGCTTTATATGGCACACAGGCATGTCCTTAAACTTCCTTAAACTATGTGTTTCGGTATTAAATGGACCCCCTAGTTGTATTTGTGGAACTAAGTAGTATATAATCAGACATCTTATGAGAAAATAGAAAAGATGCTGGTGATACCATGGCAACAAACTCCTTACACACAGTGAATGAGCCTAACCAACAGCTGTGAACATTTTCCATTTGAAGTGAAACATTCCTGTGTGCTGGTGGTGCACACTCCGGCGGGCTTCCTCTCAGCTCCATGTGGTATTTGTCCCCAACTAAGATCCAGAAAGTGGGAGAGGAGCTGCAAACTTTCCCAAGGATACCATCCAGCCACATGCCACACTTGGTTTTCGGTATTTTCCTTTCATCGGCTCACTTAGCACTTTAGTTTACCAAAAAAACAATTCTAAATATTAAAAATGCTATGGTTTTTACAACAGAATCTGTACAGTTAGCTAATAAAGATAACCAGAGCATACTAACACTTTTTACAGTGACCTGTCATCTCATATGATACAGCAGGTGCCTTAGACACACAGGTCAAATGTTTGTGATAAACTAGTGAAACCCCTGACCCTTGCATCCTAACAAAGTGCCTTTACTTCTTTTATGCTCTTTAATGCTCTCCTCTTTGACTTATATCTACAGTAGATGGCTCTTGGGTGTCCAGTTGTGTAGGTAACGTGATGCTGGCCCCGGCCCGTTGGCACAGATGGTGAGAGCATGAGAGCAGAGCGCCAAGAGGAAGTGCTGTTATCACCAGCTGCTTTAGAGGCTCGATCGGCAACACTTAGACACACGAGTCTAGAAAGGAGAAGAAAAACTGTGGGCCAAGTGTAAACAAATACTGTAATAATCAGATTATATATATAATGACTTTAATACAATAGAATTTGCTCAATGTTTAATGCAGTATTCAAATTATTTTGGTGTTTTGGGAACAGTATTGGTTCAAAAAAGGCAACACTAACCTGAGATTGTTTTGTTTGTAGTCTGGAGTCAGAATATATTTATGATGATGAAAAATAATGTCTTGAACGTTAGCACATGTATGAGCCCTTACAGCGTAAGCACTGGGGACAAGTAGCAAAGTCAAATAAATAGTTGTGTGTGTGCGTCTGGGGAGTGTGTCCCCATCTGCACGGGTGTGGATGTGAGTGTGGCCCACACATGACGCACCGCTAACCCAAAGCATTTACTCTGACCTTCATCTTGTTTATTTGTGCAGCCTTCTGAGTGGACGCTGAGAAGCATACACTTGCTGTCGTGTTGTTTTAGTCTTGATTACACCGACACTTAATGTCTAAACTGTACAGCAATTTGCAAGCAACTGAGAGCTGCCAGAAAACATAATTTGAAGGCCTTTTGTTTTTGGCAGTCTATCATCATTTAGGGATTTTGTTATGAGTGACAATAAATAAAATACATTTCAGACAGCAGGCTTGAACTTGCACTTAAAGGCTCTGGTCTCTAAGGGGGTGTTCCTAAAGAACAAAAGCCCCTGACAGTTGGGAGGATGCAGAGAGGAGACCTTGCACACTACTCAAAACTAAAACAAGTTCTGTTTCCCGTAACATACGTCTCTTCTCCTCCCTTTTTTACTTGGTGTGTTTTTTTTCTATCTGTGGTGACTTGCTTTTGTGTGGCCCTGTGGTGTTACCGAGGCGGTATAGAAGCTGTTCTCAGAGGGTACTGAAGCAAAACTGATTAAAATTGACCTGTAAAGTCAAAGTTGTATTAAAAATGTATAAATACATTATTTTGAGTTCACACACTCAACTATGAAGCCTGCCTGGGAAATTTCTCTTACGTATTGTCTAAACTCAGAAACAGATGAAACAGAAAGCTACTTTGAATCTTCTGAGTGCAAATATTTAAGTCTGTTTAGAGTTCTCTGTAAAGATATGACAACTTATCAATTTTCCAATGCACTCTCTCTTTCCAAGCAGACTCTCCTCTTTCCAAATAAATCTTTCCGTATTTACATGCTGATTTATAAACGTCCAAGGCCGACATTCTCTTTCTCTCATCGTGACATCCCACCCTTATCCTAAAAGCATCACTACAGCCAAACAAAAGACCCAGTCCGCCTGACATCATCCTGCTTTTAATAGATCCTCACTTATAGAGCCACACTAATACTCATATAGAATAAAGTAGGAGTACCCAAAAGGAGACCAAGGTAAAGACATGGAGGACGTGCAAACACCACAGAGATATATTGTTTATTTCAATTGTTTTGTTTGATTTGCATTGTTTACCGCATACTAAGATGGTGTTGTCTATCTTTAGGGTTGTATTTATGATATATTCCATAACCACTATACAACATGACACATCAAAACTTATTAAAAGTATTAATAAATACTTTTTTCTGACTACAAGGCATTCTCTTTCTCTCATTGTGTCAATCCACCCTTTCCCAAGAGTAGTTATTTTTAGCACATAAACAAAAGATGCCATTCACTTGCTTTAAATAGATCTTTAAATGTAGAGCTGCAGAATATATTACTTGTTTATATTTTTGGACAAAAATGAACAAATAATTGCGTTCAAAGTTTTCAGTTTTTGGTTGAGGCTCTACATGAACGCCATTTGCCACACTGCATCTTTAAGAGTCTGCAGCCTATTACATAACACAGCCCCCCCTCAAGCCCCTTCCTTCACACATGTTGCAGAGTGTGACTGCCATGAGTGCGGCGCTGAAAAGGGAGACAAGGGACCCTCTGAATGATCAGGACTGGAGGAGAGCTGCACATCAATCTCCTTCAGTCTCCTTCATCCCAGCAGACTGTACACAATAGAACTGTTCAACCAAAATAGTACCTTCCCCAAGCCACGCTTCCGTCCTGTGGCGTGGGCGACCTTGCCGTATCTTTGCTCACTTATCACAAAATAGAAAATAGACGTCAGACGAGACAACGGGCTGTCAAATAGATTAGGGCCAAAGTTGCACAGAGGAGTTATTTTCGAAAGATCACTAAATATATGACCCGTATACAATGCTTAGAACATTGGTGTGTGGACTGGTCAACAAACCTGGGTTGAAAGTGGGACTGAACAGCTATAATTTTGCCCAAGTGATTTTGATATCTATTTTAACACTAACTGTAATGACATACCAATGAATGCAGCGTATACCAACACTTCTGCTGCATACAGTTGTATAAAAATATTAGCAGTTAATCTAAAGCTCAAAATACTGAAAATGTTCACTAATGTGTCCCAATGCATCAGAGCCATAGTGTCACAGTGCAATTGCAATGAACCGATCTGATGTAGCTGCAGTTTTATACTAGTTAATAAGGCTGTAAAGTAATAAACCACATCAGAGTAAGGATCTATTTTATTAATAGTTTATTATACTATATACATATTATGCTATATAATTGTGACATGTTGAACAGCACGAGTGTTGTCTCCGCTCCCATAGACTTTAAATGGAGAATTATAATCTTTGTTTGGTGTCGAGTAACTATAATAATCAATATTCAATTCAAATGGTTATGACAGCTGTAAACCGCACAAAGGTTTTAAATAGCATTTATCAGCATCTACTTCCTGACCCCAATCTATTTTTGTGGGACTGGCATCACAGCAGCTCAAACCCAGCAATAACTTTGAAAGTATTGGTTGGTACATGGAAAATAAAACTGTTGCACATTCAATTAGCACTTTGTAGGAATTATAGTAGGGACACCAGGTCTAGATCTAACGGGGTCAAAACCTCAAGACTCAAACAAGGACTGGACTCAATAAATTGTGCCAAAGTCAGAATCAAATTGCACCTAAACAAGGACCAGTGGTCTCATTCAAGAAACAAAACTGGTGTATAAAAGTCAAGACTTGAACTGCCATCTCCTAAGTACTAGTAAGAGTCTGCAAAAGCAAACTAATTGATGACAGCAATTTGAGATCCCTCTAGGTTGATTATATAACCATTCATAAGCATGGGAAAGGGTTTTCTAGGGTAACAATAGCCATTTGACTGTTATTTAAATTCAATAATTATGGTAAACAACATTATGATGTAATCAAAATCCTTAATATTATTTTTAACCCACAATTACAGTCTGTACTCGCCCTTGTTGAAAGAAACAATGTTCTGTTTCAGGAGGTTTTTGGCATCCGTCCAAAGCTATAGCTTAATTACAATCAGAGAATGAGCATATTTTATCTGGTAGCTGGTCTGTTTGGCTGCCAGTTCAAAGTACATAATTCAGCCTGCTTTATTTGTGATTATGCTGTGGTTGCCATGTTCACAAAATGCTTATATAATTGGACCTGTTGATGCCTGATTATTTTAACCAAATAAATGCAAGTTCCAATGCCCATCATAATATGGACTAATGATGATGAATAGGGCTGGGCAATATATTTCTGGTCTTCAAAATGATGGCGGTATAGAAGCTGTTCTCAGAGGGTACTGAAGCAAAACTGATTAAAACTGACACGTAAAGTTAAGGGTGTATTAAAAATGTATAAATTCATTATTTTGAGGTTTCTGTACGAAAAATCTCATGCATTATAGAGATTATTATTGTATTTGTAAACGTTCTAAAAGTTGTACCTGGAAATAAACAATACATTATCTATGGAGAAATTAGCATTAGCCGGCAAATATCTCGAAGTATGAATGAACAAGTAATGTCAAAGCCTGGTTGGAAAACATAAACAAGGTACCAACAGTTTTATATGATGTAGTGTTTAACATGCACTGGCAAACTATTGTGGTCATATATTTCTATACTTGTCAACAGAACAGAATTTTTTCCAAAGAAACAAATTATAATTTTATTTCTGGGTACACTTAATATCAAAGCAAAAAAAGTTTTGCAGCAAAGTTTTATGACAAGATGTTACCACATACGTTTGTATAATAATAATAATATTTATGAGAAAAGCAACCATCTCCGGTGTTTCTGAAGTTCTGGAGATGGCCTCCCTAAGGGCTCTGCTAACTGCAAAAAAACACAAGAAAGACGTTTTTCTCTGCTTTGTGTAGAAGACATGTTGTGAAAGGTTTTGGCTCTGCGTGTGCTGGCCTGTCATTGGGAGCTGTTTGTGTGGGGGCCTCATTCATAAGTGGTGGAAATATGATGTGGCGAGGAGATGCACACTGGCTTTCTGTCTGAAGTGCATTCAAATCATATTGTTCTATTCAGACTTGATTATGCGGCTGAGGATAAACATTCATCTCAGACTGCATCATGCTGGTGGACCTTTCTGGTTTGTATTACCTGAAATGGAAAGGTAGCACTAGAGCATTGTGTATACACCTGTTCTTGGATATCAGTTATAGCTATTTACTTCCTTTGATCAAATATGATGACTTGGCACCATAATCAATTTACTAAAACGTGTATGTGTTTTCTCAATGATGTGCATGTAAAAACCAGTTGTGAGACATATTTGGCCTTTATTATTATTATTATTATTATTATAAAAAAACAATCATCTCTACTTATCCCCATTAATGTTTGTGGGTGGCAGGAACTTTGCAGGTATGGACCTGAGGCACTCTCACATTCATTCCCTTTGGGCAATTTTTGACTCACCATTTCCCCAAGTCTAATACAAATTTAGTTAATTTCCCTAACACTCCATTCTTCTTTCTGTCTATAGGGGGCAATATTGAGGTAACTGGCATCATATTGGTCAGATGTGTTCAGGGCCGGGGGGTCATTAGGTATTTCAGGTTTGAGCCTAATCGAGCAAAGTATGTGCACGTTAGAGGCTGTCAAATATACCTGACTTAACAATTTCAATTCAAAATGGCTGACTTCCTGTTTGTTGTAGGGCGGGGTCATAATAATATTTTATGTTGGGTACACTGTGGAGAATCACTGTACCAAGTTTCATTGCTCTCTGCCAAAGTAAGTGTCCAGGGTCCCATAGGGGTCATAAACATGGGGG
>JAVQKC010002772.1:0-13292 GCA_036025475.1 Philypnodon macrostomus
CGCAGACACAAGGAGAACATGTAAACTCCACACAGAAGGGCCCCGACTGAAGAATCGAACCCAGGACCCTCTTCCTGTGAGGCAAGAGTGCTAACCCCTGTGCCGCCGTGCCGGTCTTCATGTTTTGTATAGTGTCTCTATTATCATTACCAATGCAAACTTAAACATATGTACAGTACAAGTTTAAATGTTATGTAATTGTTTGTATATTATATTGTCAACTTTGTTTTCTGGAAAGTTTAGATCACACCGTCCAAAGCTGTCTGGAAATAGCACATAGTCCATATAACACAAAGCATATAAAAGTGTATAGATGCATTTGATTTAGGAGACTAGGTTGTGCCTCCATTGTAATTGCCTTGGGCTGTGAGCGGGGTCAAGTCTATAGAACCGGTGCTGTCTACACTCAACGCTCAATATCTTCAGCTCCTCTTTCTCCCTGTGGTCCTAGAGCCGCTGTCACATATCCGGCTATAGCACCGCATTATTACTTACAGAAAAACAGCCATGCTAGCACACCTGCACATAAACACACACACACCCACACACACACACATACACAAAGCAGTATGAAAGTTCTCTATCAAGTATCGATCCTGTCTCTACAGCATCTCAATGTTGCACTTTTGTCCTTCTATTTTTTCAGATGCAGCAAAAGCAAGCCTGAACATTTTTTTTTTTTAAATATACTTTTCTTTATTTTACATCCATTTTTCTCTATACACAGAAGTTACTCAGTTTTTCATGTTGCCAAAACCAGTATGTCATGGAGCAGCAGGCGTATTGCAATGCCTTCCAAATACACAGACAGAAAGAAAAGTCGGGCAGATGCAGAGACTGATTTGGAAATAAACAGTGTTGTGATATATATATATATATATATATATATATATAGGACATAGGGCTACACAAAAAGAGATTGTTACTTCAGTTTCAAAAATTGCTGTTGTTTTATTGCAAAATAATGGATGTATTGAAGTATGTTCCGGTAACTGATACGGCGTCTGCACATGCCCAAAACGATAATAAAGAGGCAATTTTGTCCAATCAAATAATAGTTAGTGGACTAGACCAGGGATGGGCAAACTGGGGCCCGGGGGCCACATGCGGCCCTTTTGTTTTTTTAATTCAGCCCGCCAAGCATTTTCTCATATTTTTTAAATGAGAAAATATTGTCATCACTCACGTTGTTATAACCTGCAGTAACCAGTTAACTCCACATCAACATATGTTCTCACTGAGGTCCGATCAAAGGCTGTATGTCTCATTTGTCAGAAATCGTGCAGCCGGCCCACTTGGCACATTTTTAAACCCCATGTGACCTTTGAGTCAAAAAGATTGCCCACCCCTGGTCTAGATTATTCTGTTTCAGTAAAATCCTGTAATAAGATTTAGCGACGTGTGAAAAAAAAAAAAGTCAATAATTGAGTATTTCCCAGCATTATCATACCATCAGATCATTGCTATTCCATGTGTGTTTGCTTAATCTGAGCAAAGTGAGTAAGCATTTAGCTTACAAAGCAGTCTGTGTACAGTGCAGATGTTAAAGATAACTGCACACACAGGTTATTTACTAATAATAATAACTTGGCCCATTCCATATACAGTAAACTGAAAACATAAGCTGTTTTATTCAGTCACATATGCCTATGTTGCATTGTTACTACAAGCAGATGGATGACATTACTGTAGGAACCGGGTCTGTAGTTTGCACTTAAATATGTATCCTCCTTGGGGAATGGCCGAATGGATAAAGGTTTCTGTGCTAACAATGGGCTAGCATTGGTATCCGCAATGGTGCTTCAGCTAATAATAATGTTGTGGTCAGGGCGAATGATCGATACAATGGAAAGGATCATATACCATTACTTTACTGTTGTACAGATGTCTGCCGAGCCTCTTTGACTGTACAAGCTAGTGTATTTTGATGCCTAGAAAGTAAAAGTAGCATAGTTCTGCAGGGATTCTCCACTTCACCATGTATTTGAAATAACTTCATCCTACTCACTTGGATAGTGTAGGGAGCAAGTGGGCGTAACAGGGCATACTCAGAGGCACACCGCTCTATGTGTGGATGCAAATATTTTGTCATTGAGTTTACTCGTGTCAAATGGGAGTTATATTTAAATAATAATGCAATGTACCTGCGATACATTATCGACACATTACAGAAACTGAAAACTTTGCTACTGGTTCACTGTTTTCAAAGACTAGCCAATGACTGAACTGAACTAAAACCACTTTTATTCAATCATGTGGCCAGGTCAGTCAAATGCTCAAAATGGGTCGGGTAAAATGATAATATATAACCATAAAATAACATTGAATTTAAAATATATATATATACACATACCTTAAGTGAGTTAAGAAGAAATATTGTGCACTAATGGCAGGGAGGTGACCAGACAAAATGAAAGATGAGCCACTCTGACAGAGTAATTGTGCAGTGGAAAGTATCAGTAACCTAATTAACACGGCACTGTGACCTTTGGCTCATCCAGATCCTGCTCTGATATGTTTCATGATGTGCTCTGACACAGTAGTTAAGGGAATCATTTCCTAGTGCATGGTGGTATGAGCAACGTAATTGCACTTTAGGGTTTGGAGTTATTGCATTATGTAAATGACTTCAGAGTCATGTGGAGGATAACTTAATGATGTCCTTAACCAGCAGTACTCGACATGACACAAAAGAGTTGTTTTTCAAAGCTGGAAGTGTACTGCACCAACACCTGCGATAGTGGTGGGATAGGTTGTGGTCTTAATTTAATGCAATGGCCAAATAGCCTTGTTATGGGGACTGGTTAATTCAGTACTCATGAAAAAGAGATGATAATACTATTGGCTAATATTCAAAGATCAGTATATTATGTATAAATATTGGAAGCTGCGACAGGTAAAATGTGATATGTGGTGCTGTCTTTTGATCTGTGACTAAATCAAATGAGCTGAATCCTGTGCCATTGCCTTAATATCACTCTGTGGCTCTTACATCTGCTCCACACTGGACCCTCAGTGAACATTTGCATCAGAATCTTTCTGATCAGAGCAGCTGCTCTCAGCGATGGTCAATTGAAGGTTTTGTGTGTCTGCTGCAGTCCTTGTGCCGGCTGGCAGATGTTCATTAGGCAGCGCTCCTTTCATCTCAGTGAGGAGAACAATGGTCTGGCACTCTGTCCTGCTCTTTCAAGAGCTAATAAGGCTCATATCTGACCTCAAACCAGGCAATAATCCATGTCGCTCCCAACACCTGGGATCAAGAGCAAGTTCAGTGCTCAATTTGCCAAGAACTTTGGAAACTTCTGTAGGCAAAGACAGCTTTTGTCTTTCCGAGTAGCTGCGAGTATGTAGTAAATATTAAATAGGCCTATATTATCATACCAAGCAGATTTTTTTTTTTTTTTTTTTTATGTTTGTGGTATTATTTATTTATTCATTGTGACTGTCTACACCGTTGCCTTTAAGAGCATGACATTAGCAATGATATGTTTATGTTGTATATTACGTATTTATAGTAATGTGATTATGTACAATTCAGATCATTTTAAAAAACACCAACACAATGCCATGTATAGCTTTGTTTCTTTGTTTCTCTCCTGATCTGTTGGGTACAGATGTGTGCAGAGTGAAGCTGGGGGTTTATACTGTACATTTTTATTCTAAATCACGGCCAATATGTCAAACCAGACTGACCACAGTTTAACTTTGGGCACAAACAACCTCCTCACACTGCACTGTTATTTCCAGTGCGGCCTGTGGAAGCACACAGTGGCACTGAGCTGGGGTAACTCTGAGGTTGCAGAGCGACTGTGGTCATCAGCCTGTCACCTGCAGGGACACATTACGTGACAATGATATGTGGTGTAAAGCATGGATGTCATCTTTGACTAGAGCTCATGCGTCTTGGCGGAGACTCTGAGCTTTCTGCCACAGCTGTGTGTCCTTTAGAGGGGAGTGGAAGAACAGCCATTACTGGCGAATGACTTGTTTACTGCATTGCACCCATCAGGATCCACCCCCAGGACACATACATATTCATACCATATCATAAACATCAATATAGCCACTATCTTTGTGACCATACAATGCCCTTGCCGTGTCAATCAAGTGTTGTATTTTGTTTTTGTACTACTTTGTTTCTCAACTCAATGACAATGACAATGAGTAACCAGCCCTCTAGATAGGCTGAAGCTCCAGCCTGATGTCCTTAGCCCCTGGAGAACCCACACAACTATTACTGTACAAGGTTTATGAACAGAAATAGCTGCAGGGTGCTGAGAAATAGACTTGTGTTTCATAACAGTGAGGGAGTGCCCCCTAACATAGTGTTTGATTGTGATATTTAGAAAAGTGACCTCATTTTTCTCAAGTTGACCTTTTAACCCATACAAATGAAGTACCGTTTTAAACAGAAACAGAAAGTTCTAAATTCCGGAATGGAGACAATTGGAGGCAAGACTGTAATACATTTTCAATGGAGAAATAAGAATTAGCCACAACATTTTTTTTTTTTTTTTTCTAAAGTTAACTCACTTTTGCTCCAGTCGCCTCCATTCTGGAACTTTGAACATTCCAAATGAGCATACAATGAAAAACTATTCTAATTCTAATGTCTTCAACATTTCTTTAAGGACTTGTCTGGTAAAACCTGAAAATCAATCATTACTAATGTGTACATTAAATAAACATACAATGTGAGGTACATTCACTAATGTTTCCTAACCAGGCGCTGACCGCACCTACATGTGGCAGAGTGGTTGGCATTTTAATGTGTGATATTTTGTGGCTAATACTAATTTCTCCATTGAAAATGTATTATGGTCTTGCCTCCAGTTGTCTCCATTCCAGAATTTAGAACTTTATGTTTACAAACTTTTAAAGGGTGTATACCACAGCCCACAAATCTCCATGTGACTAATATTAATTAAATGCATGCCTATTTCAAGTCATTTACATGTCTGTGTACATTTGTGGGCAATTGTTGAAAACCCTGTTACGTCTCTATTTTATACATGTAGATTGTGAGAAAAAACATGCTAACCACTAACCCGAAAAGCAGAACGTTGTTGGTAATAATACAGCGTTCCAGTTGTTCTCAGAAATAAACAAATCTATGACAGCTTCATGTAGCAGTTAGCAAGATTAGCAACAACAGGCATTTTGGCTGTAGATGTAGCATGCTAACATAACAGCATGCTAAGGCTTGACAGTAGTGAATGTCTCATATGAAGTTTATTTAATATTAAAAGAGTTATCGTTTGAATTTTCTTGTAAAATCGGGAACCGCCATGTTGGATTTCCCCCTGAATTGTCGAGTTGTCAAGGGCCGTTCGATTCGATTTTTACAACTCGGAACCCGGAAATTCCAAACACCAAATATAACTGTAATGCACCATAATTCAACTGACTGCACATATCATATAAGAATGAGAAAGTCCAAACATAATCATTTTGGCAGTTGTGCATAATCTGCCACAACAGCAAATCAACTTTACTCTTTACTCTGAGCTCTCTTCCAGCACACAGCCATTAACTTCCTTCCATCCACCAAACAGCAATCACCTTGTAATTTTCTCACTTATTATGTATTTCAGCTCTCGCTCGTGACAACAACGTATTTGCACATGCTGTCCGTGCTCTCGAAACAATTTTCTTTTCCCGTAGCAATCCTTGAACACGGATGGCTTTTAAATGCTACATCTCTGGGCCGACATGTCTGTAGCCTCGAGGTGATTGAAATGCTGTGATTGAAATGCTGTGATTGCTCTTAAAAGGACTGAAGGTGTACTATTGCAAATCCATACAAAGCCATGAGCTGATTGATTCCAAAATATGACACAAACGAACATCGGGTCACGTTAAATTGATTTCTCAAAGACAATTTGTGGGACAGATTTCAGATCGCCCCACAAGAGGAGAGACAGAATAAGTGCCTGATCAAAGCCACTTTTATTTATTTTTATGTCTACAAACTGCAATAATATGCACATATCAATTAGAATACACTGGCTTTTTATGTGATTTTCAAATAATACTGATATTACCGCAGCCAGCACAATGAAACTAAATGTGCTGTTGTGCTTTAGGACTACCTGACGTGAATGATAATGTCTGTGCCCCCTTCTATATTTAAATTCATATATTTGAAGCTCCTGCCGCATACCCCTCTGCAGCCTCCTTTTGACAGGCACCTGAAAAAGCTGTATCTCTAAGCGGGCATCCATGGGAATAAGCTTTGAAGCGATTACATTTGATAGCAATCTTCAATGGGACCTTGAATGACAGCTATGCATCTGTTTGGAGACAAATGCAAAACAAAATGCTGCCACTCACACAACAGCATTCACTTTCCCCTCCTGTCTAGAAGTATCAACAAAGAAATTGCACCTCGAAAACAGTGGAACAGAAAAGACATCTCAGAAAGCCCCGGCTGTCGCTCGGTGGCCGGCGCTGTGAAGTAACAAACACTGCAATGTCGGCAAGCCACGTCCAACCACTTACTTTGACAGACTGCATCTGACGCTTTTGAAATGTGTCTGATCTCAGCTCAAATAAAAACTACTGGCCTTGTTCATATATAGCAGCGAAGAAATTATGGAATGTCAGACATAACTTCAGCGTCTGACTGTGACACGAGCATACATTGACAGCTCGAACAGTTTTATTCATGTCGAGCTTTGTGTGTCCTGGATAGGGTGCTGTGTGTGTTTTTGTATTGCCTCTTTCTCCCACCCTGTGTGAAAAAAAGTCACGGCTGACACGTCTTTGATACCTTTCATTTATTTAGTCTCTGGACAATGCATTTCAAAGAAGCCCAAGATGCCAGACAGTGCCAAATGTGTCCCATATAAACGATATCACAGCCGGAATGAGCGGACCTTGGAGAGTGTCCTAGCCAAAGGCCGTAAATGAATGGGCCTGTGCCAGCGCCCCGGTCCCACACACAGCAGGGTGGCGGTGGCCTCAGTTGAGTTGGCAACTCAAAGGGCTTCTGACCATGAGCCAGAAGGATCCCGGGGGAACGAGCTGTATCTCTCGTGCCACTAAGTGACGGGAGATAGAAACCAAACAGTGCTAGAATTACAATGAGGTGTGCAATAGGCCCAAAGAGACGCATGGGAGAGTTTACCAACGGGAGGGGCACACTAACTTGTATTTGGACTTGTATTAAAGACACAGTCTAACTCCAAAATCCTTCATAACACATAAAGAGATTCCTCCATTAGAATAACTTTAGACAAGACATATAATTATACTGAATGTCCCTGCAGCCTTGGTGATGTTTCAGTCTGAACATATTGAGACATACAGTACTGCTGTAAGTGAAACAACACAAAGGAGTCAGATAAATCCATTCATGTTCATTTGCACTAGCCTATATCCTCCAGATCACACATCTCCAGCACTCAACATCAATTAACGTGCACAGTGCTTTAAAGTAATCTCTATCATTTAAATGAATCCAAAGGCCCTTAGCAGAACAGTGCAGGCCCACATCAACACACCAGCTGCTACCTTTAGAGCCCCTGATCACTTATGCCAGGCTCCGGTGGCTAGTTGGGATATTGATGTGGTGCCGTCTGCCAGTTTGCCTCTCTCCGCTGGCCGCTGGCCAGAATACAGCAAACACATTTGTGGGAAAAGTCATAACCCATAGCAGCTCTGTTATTGTCTGCCCAAATGCCCGCGTGAGGTGCTGTTTTCAAAGGATCAGGACCAATTCAAACATAATGTTACATCATACACACCTGCATGAACAGCAGTAACCTGGAGCCATGTTCTTCATTCATCGTATGCTAATGTGGCGCTCAACTGTATTATGCAAGCGGCTTAGCTGTTGACACCACATGAAAAATATTTAGAGCTCACAAATGCTTTGGCATTGTTCCACAAGGTGTGGTCACTGCTGGTGGTCAAAGGTGTGGGAAGTAGAATTGGTATAAGACACTTTAATCTTTCCATTATTAAGGATAATGTGTACACAGTTTGCAAGTATGAATTCCTACTAGCCTGTGGAGGTCAAGTTCTGGGGTAAATGCACAAAAATAAATTGATTTTGAATAGGTTTTAACGAGTTAGTCAATAAATGAGATCAAGTCGATTTAAGAAAGTCTCTTAAATGCAATGCCCACATAAATGAACAGCCCACTAGCAATGACCATGGAAAAAATCCATACACAAGTTCCATACAATATAAAGAGTATAACTATATAACAAATAATTTCTGCCATAATTCAGAACTCCCAAAATATAAACAACAACTCTCACACTCTCACTCGATCTAATGATTACACTGTCCTTATTTATTGTATTATTTATTTATTTGACAGTAAATAATTCACACCTTTAATGAGAGTCACAAATAAACTAAACTTTATAGTTTACGAGATTTCTATTTATAATAATATACCAATATTGGATTTCGATATGTAAAATGGAGAAAGCTCCGTGTATTCCAGCCATACATCCAACCTTGAATTTGGGCCATAACAGGAAAATGTGTGATGTCTAACCAAGAAGCCACATTGGCACTTTTGAGGAGATGATCAAATATCCAAAATGGACCATCATATCTCATCTTACACGGGGTGGCGAACAAATACACTTTCAACCGTGTATTTCTGGACACATGAATTAATCCCTTTGACCCCGTTTCACTTCCCAGCACTTTTAGACCACATCTTGTTCTGTAAAGTGCTTGCCCGTGTGCATTTGTGGGGCCGTTATCATGTTGCTATTTTAAATGCTATAAAACTCCAGAGGAAAATGACTGGGTTCGAATTACTCCAATAAGCCCAACGATCAATCTATGCTTTTTACTTCCAGCCAACCTCCCAAGTTCATTCCACTTTGTCCAAACACAGGGAAAACCACATATTGGGTAACATAAAGCCATTTAGAAAGCAATTTAAGGTATTGCACACATTCTGGGGCTGGTGATAGAGTGTTGCCTGTTAATTACACCGTATCCCCATTGAGAGGGCTGAGATGCTCTTTAGTGTGGCCAGGGAAAGAGAAAGAAATACATGGAGCATATAAAGATGTGAGTAGTTACTGGCTCTGTTACACCACTTGAGTTACTTTTTACTTCCACTTGAATAATGTCATTTTCAAGTTGAGTTACTTAATAAAGCATATATTTTGAATTTGCCCCATTGCATCATTGCACAAAATAGGTCAATAGTTTGTACATATTTCTGTAAAATAGTTATTCCTAATGCCTTATCTCAACTGATAACAACATTTTTAATAAAGCTTTTTTTTTTACTTTTTAATATAATATAATATAATATAATATAATATAATATAATAAAAGCAATAACATATTAAAAAAAGAATCCTGTCAAAAGATGATCCTTTTTACAGAATTACCCAAGTCAACTTGTGGCATCAGTGTTTCAGACTTGAGAAACAACACACAGTGAAAAAAAGTATTTACTGTTTGTAGTATTATTAAGCTTAGTAAAGTAATTACATAATCTTACAGTTAGTTTGAATTCAGTTTTTGTTTTTGTTTCCTCTGTTTGATTGAGTTGAATGTACATGCAGTTTCATGAACATCTACTACAATACATATACTATAACAATATTCTTATACTCATGTTCCACTGCGGCCTAGCTCCTCTGCAGCAATTACGCAGCCTGTGTAGTCAATGACAGCGTTTGGTACAGTCTATTTTTGCCGGATACCGGAGCGAGTTCTCAGTCAATCTACACACTACGCACTAGCAGGAAACTGAACAAGCACGACGTCCGGGATTTCAAATTCACTGTGGACTTTAGACTTCAAAAACACCCTGAAATAGTTTATTTTGGGGTAGATATACATTAAAACATCAAATCTGCAAAAACATATTGTGTTGAGCTCCGAGTACTCACATGATGTAGAGGAAAAACACATAATACACACATAATCTTCTCCATTTACTTCATAACCTCCTTTTCTGTCCATCTACTGAACACAAAGTTGTTTGTGTCTGGATTACGTCTTTATCAAAAGCTTTTTCAGAGTTTATCACTTGATTCCCGCGCATGTTCCTACAAGCAGCCCTGAGCTTTAGCATTGGATCCGACTGGAGCGAGTGGAAATCCAACTTATATTTTTGCTTCATCTTCCAATAAAATAATGAGAACTACAGCCCAAACATCAAGAAAACTACCAATCATTCTATGTAGCTAAAATACTAGACACAACATCGAAAGAGACATTTCAGTCACTGAGCTATACTTCCAAGTGATTTTGATTTGTGTATTATATAACCCTATTGCACACTGCTGTCATAAGGTTGCTATCAAATTTACTGGATGGCAGCACAGGCACAAGGCAAGGGAATATACAGAGAATGAATTGCCACTAGTTAAAAACAAACCAGTGTAGCTCATCATGAAGTTTGCATTGTAAAACGAACATGTTTATTGTAGTCAGGGAACTTAAAAATAGTTAGGAACAATTCTCATTCTGCAAGAACACAAAACCAATAATTCATTCTATAGTGATGTATTCATGATAGTTAATGGGGTCTAAACCAAAGCCTTTGTAAAAATCCAGTTCCAGTGTCATCTATGTGTGGCCCATTTTGAGTTTTTTGCCTGTATAGGAAATAATGCACATGTTGAGTTTCGCCTTGCATGCTTTTTTTTTCCAGATGGGGCGGCAGTGGCGCAGTGGCTAGGCGCTCGTCCTTCAACCAGAGGGTCGGTGGGTCGTTGTGTCCCTGGGCAAGACACTTAACCCACATTGCCTATGAATGAATGTGGTTGTGTGATTGGTGTTTGGTGGTGGTCAGAGGGGCTGTAGGCGCAAACTGGCAGCCACGCTTCTGTCGGTGTGCCCAAGGGCAGCTGTGGCTGCACGGGTGGCTTACCGCCACCAGGTGTGACTGTGGAGTGAATGACTGTTAAAGCTGGATAAAAACATAAAATGGCAATAATAAAAAAAAAAACTTTATAAAAATGATACTATGATTAAATACTTTAAAACTGACTGTTACTCTCCAGAGGACTCACATTGTCCTTTTTTGTTTTTATAATAAGCTTGTGTTGCAAGAATCAATACCAGAATCAAACCTCTTTCCTTAGAGGATTCTGCCTCTTTATAAGTGTTCTTGTACAGATACATTAATTTAGTCATTTCAAACAGCTTTGTTCTCTTTAATCTGAACTTATCAATTTTCCTCAATTGCAGTTGCTCGTCCAAAGCTGGTGAATTTGTCTTTAAATGAGCATTTAATTAACAACTCTTTGAGCCCTAATTAAATACAGCCAGCTTTAGACTCAACTGGCATGCTCCACAGTAGGCGGCGACCACAAACCACAGTCCTTTTTTGGAAAACAGAAAAGACACGTCCTTTCTCAAGCTGCTTCATGTCTTCAAGGGTCTTCTGCCCGCCCAGAGCTTTTGTCAACACATAAATGGTCTGCCCCTTTATGTAATTTACTTTGATAATTCTGTAGTAACACACAGCCCTGCTTAAAATATTGTTCTCTAAGTCGCTGATGCCTTCTGGAGAGAGAGATGATTATAAACACATCTGTCCTTTTTGCCGCAATGACTTTCTTTTCATCACAGTCCGCCCGTTAATCATGTAAGCAGCCTCTGGATATTTACACCTTTGAAGATGGCACTAAACACTATCACATGCTATAGGAGCATTTGATCAGGGGCTGCAGAGCTGAAGAAAAAAAGTGTTAAGAGAAATATTACTGAATATCACTTGATGGGCGGCAGTAGCGCTGTGGGCTGAGCGTATACAGTAGTTGTGTCCCTGGGCAAGACACTTAACCCACATTGCCTATAAATGAATGTGGTTGTGTGATTGGTGTTTGGTGGTGGTCAGAGGGGCTGTAGGCGCAGACTGGCAGCCATGCCTCTGTCAGTGTGCCCCAGGGCAGCTGTGGCTACACAAGTAGTTAGCCACCACCGGGTGTGACTGTGGAGTAAATGAAAATTGCAATATGGAAAGTGTGTAGAATTTTGTGTTTTCTATTTTTGCTATTTGTCTAACACTGTCCTAATACACATGAAGGAAGCAAAGAATATATACTTTATAATAATGGCATTAAGTTTTTATTTATTTTATTTTATTTTTCCATCCTGTAAAAACCTGTTGTAAAGCTATTTTTGCTCCTCGTAAGAAGAGAAGAAGAATAAAGAAAGCTTTATTCACCCCACAGCAACTAATTCATCCATTGATTCCAACCTGTTTAACTAAGATAATAAAGTTACATTATTAATGTATTATTTTTTATTCTTTGAAATCCTCTGAACCTTCAGGCCTAAATGGGGACTTTGACTTATCGTGTGACCCTCAGCTAATTAAAACCTAGTGCAGGCCGAATTATGTTGGCTTTTTAATCATGTGTGAAGTGTCCATTATAATAAAGGCCTTTCAAACATACCTCTGCCTGGGCTTTGGTTTGTTGTTTGCAGTATCTAAGCCCCTTTTTCCCAAGAGCACCCTATACCATCCTGTTTTGCACCAAGAGCAGCCAGTTCTATTTTTTTCTCTTTTTAATAAAGTGACATTGTTCTCCTTTAAAACTATATATTTACTTACATTGAGATGCAGCTGATCCGTCCAGTGGCCAATGATCTTATATTCAGCAGTTTTGTTGTAGATCTGGTATTGATAGATCTCGTAACGTCCAGGAGCGTCTCCATTTTCGTTGAACAGCACTGGGTTTCCTGCTATACCTAAATGAGAGAATAATAGTCATCATCAGCAGTGGCGCTTGATGGATATAATTGAGCTGTTTCTTCAGTGAGCGTGAATCAATGAAAGGGCATCTAATGTGTTGCCGGTGTTGTCAAGGTAATTACTGGATTGTATGAAGATTTGGAATGACTCTAGTTTAGGTAAAATGTTTTCCCTGACAAACAGTTATTACTTCATACACAATACATGTAAATGCACAAGTCATATTAGAACATTGTATGCGGAGTCAATCCATTTATGACCATTATGTTAGCTTAGTGTTATGACTAACTGTAGTTTTATACAAAAGAGTACATAGCGTATATACAAGAAGTATTTTTCACAAACATATCATTGCAATAAATGCACTTGTATCCAGCTGCCGCCTTCAAATGCTCGTTGGATGCAAAAATACATTTTATTTGAGTTTGCATGTCCTCTTAAGTTACTGTGTTCTCTCTGGGTAGGAGAACTAGTGAACCTAATTATATCGGCGAAAACAGCGTGTCGCCGATATTATGGAATCACGTCGGTGCGCGTCCGCAGATCCTAGCTGTGAACGCGATAACTCAAAAACGAATTGCCGGATCATTTTCA
>JAVQKC010002773.1:0-22712 GCA_036025475.1 Philypnodon macrostomus
TGTGGGTTAAGTGTCTTGCCCAGGGACACAACGACAGTGTGCGCTCGAACGGGGGCTCGAACCACCAACCCTCTGGTCGAGGGGCGAGCGCCTACCCCACTGCACCACTGCCGCCCCTAAAAAAATGGTTGTCACCCTCTACACTAGAGGGCGTGCAATCAGAGACCAACCTTTGGATCCATCAAGTGTCATAAAACTACACACCGCTATATGCACACAGATAATACTGTTTTTTTGTATCCTGTATTTGTGTTTACTTTGTCCATGGCCAAATCCATGAGTTTGCTGTGGGGGGCCGGCTCTCCCCCCTGCTGGCGGGTCATGATCACGCTGGAGGAGAAGAGACTTCAGGGATATAAACACAAGCTGCTGTCCTTTGAGAAATCAGAGCACAAGAGTCAGGAAGTGCTGGAGATCAACCCCAGGGGACAGGCTTTTATACAAAGATACAGTAACTTTACTACGAGCTGTGATTTATTCTGTCAGCTGCCTGCCTTTAAACATGGAGACATCATTATAAATGAGTCTGCTGCTGCATGTTGGTATCTGGAGGTAGGGCACTTATGAGAAATAACCTCCTGTTAAATCTTTCATAATAATTGAGAATCCCTGTAAATGTCTTGACTTCTTAAGGATCAGTTTGAGTCTCAGGGAACCAAGCTGACACCTGACAGTCCAGCAGAGAAAGCACTGATGTACCAGCGCATGATGGAGGGGCTCACACTCACGGACAAACTTAATATGACTATTGACACAATTACTAATACTAATACTAATAAATAGTAATATGCTATAGTGCATGTAAGTGGAACAGATGCTGTCATCTATTACGACTGGTTTGTTCCTGAAGAAGAAAAGCTTGAGTCCTCTCTGAACAGAAACAAAGAGGCTCTGGCTGCTGAGCTCCAGCTCTGGGAGGGTTACCTGCAGAAGGTGCTGTAGGACCAGGACATGTTTAAATAATGAACAGACTCTATGTCAGGGGTGTCCAAACTTTTTTCACTAAGGGCCACATGTCAGAGATTTATACCGAGGAGGGCCACTTGCTGAGGTGACCGATTTCGCTTCACCAAAAGTCCCCTATCTGTTTTCTGACACTTATGTTCAGGTTCAGGTTTATTCACTTATTGTCCATCGATATTACAACAATAACCACACAGAAAAGGGGACTTGGATTATGTAGAGTCAAATGCAGTAAAGACCATTTGGGCCAATTGAGAGGTAAGCCTGAGGGCCACAAAAAATTGCTCTGCGGGCCGCATTTGGCCCCCGGGCCATAGATTGGACACCCCTGATCTATGTAATTTGTTGTTATTTAGGTGGCAGCAGGTTCATATCTGTCAGGAGCTTTCTCATTGGCTGACGTTATTGTTTTTCCAAACAGTGCTTATGCATTTCGTTTCTGGTAAGAAAGACTAAAACAGTAATCATTGTTTTAAAGATTTTTAAAGACTCTTAATCCTCAGTTTATCTGTTGGTCATTTCCCCAAATTGGCAAAATATTTCAGTCTTTTAAAAGACAGGCCCAGCATCAAAGCCTCCTGGCCTCCACACTGGCTGCCCAGCCCCTCAGGATGTGACAACCTCAAGAATCTCTAACAAAAATGTGTTGCTTGTAATATAAATAGGAAATAAATGTATGTACATTTTTAAATGCTGCCAGTATTTTATGTTCTAGTTTTACATGCTTGGTAGTATATAAGTGCATCTAAACAGGACTATACACACTTATATAATTATATAGCTTGTGTACAGGTAAGCTAAAACTAAAAACACAATGTCAACAAGAAATAAATAGAAGGTTACATAATCACCAAGTCACTACTACTGAATCTACAGTATATAACCTAATAATATAATAAAAGTAGGAATATTTCTAGTTACAGACTTCTGCTAAGTAAAAGTCCCCCTCCGGACCAGTGAAGGGCGGTAAAGCGGTCTGCATGACCTTCTTGTGCCCAGCAGAAGAAGACTCTATTCTAGCCGCTTACTGGGCTTACTGTACCTGACACTTCCCTTCGTGGTGAACCCTGCACACCTGTTAGTAGCGTGTCAAAACAATGGCCCAGGACATGACTCTCCTGTGGGGCTCCGGCTCGTGCCCCTGCTGGAGGGTTATGATCGCGCTGGAGGAGAAGAACCTGCAGGGCTACAACCAAAAACTGCTGTCCTTTGATAAGATGGAGCACAAGTCTGAAGAAGTGCTGGGCCTAAATCCTAGGGGACAGGTAGGACTTTGACTTTGACATAACAGACGGCCCTTTATAAAAACCATGCAGTGTGTAACTACCTTGTAATATAGGCTACATCAAAGAATGGCCTATGAATATTGATAGTGAACATGCGAAACTGCTCAGTAAACCAATGTTACTGACCGTTACCCACGATACTCTGCCCCTTTACATTTCAACGACAGGTTCTGCTACCTTTTGTTAAATGTGTACCGCAAATTATTTCAACAACAAACAAGACTTGAGGCTTAATGCAGGTATTCAAATTGAAAAATACATGTACGTACGAAAAATGCAATCATTTAACTTACAGATTACAATTCAAACTCATTAAGGTCTTTGGAGCTTTGGGATTGGTACAATAATTTGAAGTAGACATATACAAGGATAAATATGCATTAAATCAGGGGTGTCCAAACTACGGCCTGTGGGCCAAATGCGGCCCGCATAGCAATTTTTGTGGCCCTCAGCCTTACCTGTCAATTGGACCAAATGTTCTTTTTTACTGCATTTAACTGTATATAATCCAAGTCCACTTTTGTGTGTGGTTATTGTTGTAATAAAGAGGTACAATAAGCAAATAAACCTGAACATGTGTGGTCAGAAAACAGATACAACTGAAGGGGACCACATGAGAGAGTGGCCCTCCTCGGTCTAGATTTCTGACATGTGGCCCTCAGTGAAAAAAGTTTGGACACCCCTGCATTAAATAATATAGATTTGGGTTTAAATTAGAAAATGCACATATGAAATTTAGCTCAAATGAAAACAAAATTTTCAATATTTGGAATTTGAAATATTTGTACAGAAAATACCAAACAGTATAGCTTTAGAATTAAGTCCCAGAAAAGGTGGGTGGATGTCACTGTTGACAGGGCATGTATGCAGAATCTTTTGGCACATTTCTCGGTTCTTATTTCTTCTTATTTACACTTTTCCAATAAATAGCATTAAATAAATTACCCCAGAAGCAGGTTTGCAGATATAGTCCCTTATTAGTAACTATCTAATACGTTTCTTAGTGGTTTTGAGACTTAAAAACGGTTAAGCATTTCCAATGAATCATTCTTCAGCTAATCAGTACGGTTTTTCCTTTTTTGTATTTGCTAGATATGAACAAGAGAAGCCCCGCCCACTCATGACCAGTAGAGAAAAAGAATGATCTGCATATTATCTTCTATCTTCTTCTAGCTTCTTGATGGGCCAGTTAACTGATTCTTCTACAACTGCTTTTCCACAGCTCCCCACTTTCAAACATGGGAACAACATAGTGAATGATTCCTATGCTGCTTGTTTATATCTGGAGGTGAATAATTACATTGAAATAATGATTGCTGTTGTTTAAGTTACCAATCAAACCAGTTGTATTTTGTAATGACAGAATCAGTTCAAGAACCAGGGAAACAAGCTAATCCCAGAACGCCCTGCTGACCTGGCCCTGATGTACCAGCGCATGTTTGAGGGTCTGGCCTTCTACGAAAAACTCAGTGAGTTAAGGCCTGCTTTAATACTTTTGTTCAAAACATTCAAAGTCAAAGTGTTATAAATGTATTACAACGTTTTCCACTTTCCGACAGTTGGTTTAGTAAAGCCCCTCATTTAGTAAACTGACGAAACACTGCCCCCTTCTGTCGGATTTAGTCCATTTCACCTGTTGTTGTAATGGTACTACTCAATGCCTGCCTTAGATGCGGTGATCTACTATAATTGGTTTGTCCCTGAAGAGGAGAGGCATGACTCAGCCCTGAAGAGAAACAAAGAAGCTCTGGCTTCTGAACTGAAGCTGTGGGAAGGCTACCTACAGAAGGTATTAGTACAAATAGATGCAAGGCTGCTGAGCTGTTCAGTGTATGTATCATTTCTTGTTTGTTTTTAGTTGGGCTCAGGCTCTTACCTGGCGGGTCAGCTCTTCACATTGGCAGATGTGACTTTCTTTCCGACAGTGGCTACTCTCTTTAGATTTGGGTAAGTGTATGATTGTTAGAAATGTAATCATCATCATCATGTAGTTATTTTTTATCAAAACCATTATGTCTTGTTACTCTGGGTCTTAGGTTATCAGCAGAGCGTTATCCCAGACTGAAAGAGTATCATATTCTTCTAAAGGAACGGCCCAGCGTTAAGGCCAGTTGGCCCCCACACTGGCTGGAGAACCCTAAAGGTCAAGACACACTCAAAGACATCTAGAAGTGTTCTTGTGAGTTTTCTCCAGTTACATATCATATTGGTAAAGTGTTCATGTTTCTTCTAAAATATATATTAACATACTGTATTGATTTATTTTCTACATAATCAGCATTTGCACTATTTTTGTAGATTGCTTACATTCAATCCTTGTTTGTAAATAGCAGCTGACCACATTGAAACTTTGTGAAGCACCTTGAGCCTGTTTTTGTTTGATTCTTAACTAATAAATAAACCAAGGTTTCCAGCGTATTGATTGTTTTCATTGTGTCAGATAATTAAATAATCCTTAAATATGTGTTTATACAAGACATATTTGTAGCATAATGACACAAAGACATGTATTTATTATTGTGCAATTCATTACAGTACAAATAGAAAGTACAGTGAACAAAGGTTATAGGAAAACTTTCCAGTCTATGACATAGCAGCATATGGCACTCCTTAGACAGAGTATCAATGATTACTAGACGTAATCTCATCATTCAACTAGACAGTCAAATGAGTGGTTCTAACATGATAATTAATCAATCTTAGTTTAGATTATTGGTCAGTTTGATTGCTTTTTAAGGTAATAACATTTACATCTGTATCCTAGCTAACATCAACTCAAAGGTTGTTCCTTAAAGCTAGTATAGGCACATTACTTATTTACATTGCACAGCATCAGCCTTCAGCCTTTCCATTGAGTATCTTTAGCAGAGGTCATTCCTGTACCATGCGGCAGTACAAGTCTTCTGCTTAAAGCATTCTGTGACCAGCAAACTATGTATGTGATGAGCTGAATCTCGGGCGGCATGAAGGTAGTTGGGTTAGCACAGGCACATTCACGGATTTAATTCCACCAGTGGTTCTGAACAGCAGAGTAAGAGCAGTCCAATGCTGTTCTTTAAGGCAACATACGATTGTGGACAAAACATCTGATTCCTGAGGAGCACTGGCACTCAGTAGGACACACAGTGCTGGGTGAGGTCAGGGCTACTATAGTGGTCTCACACAAGTCTTAGTCTGTGGGATGTTCTGGACATGAGCGATTCACCTCAAACCACTCATCTATGCACCTGTAATGTAAATATATCAAAACATTCATAAATATACACTTTGTACAATCACTTAGTCCAGTGTTTGATGTGAGGTTACCCTTTATGATAGATGCAGAGGCAGGGCAGTCTGGCAATGGTGTCTCCTTGTTCCATTTCATCTAGACAAATGGCGCACTCCCCAGAGTCTCTGGAGAGGATGTCCTCTGGCAAACACAATACACATTTATGCACCCCCTTACTGTAGTCCACTTTCATCAGCATGTCAGACACTGAACTAGTAGTAAATCAATGTTATTTCATGTTATCAAATATATATTTGTCTCATGAGTATATGTATGACACTCTGGATAATATGTGGTTATATGTAATCACAGTAGCTCTGAAGGAGATGCACTAGAGAAAATAATAGCACCATCTCAACACCATCTCAACACCACTTTTAATGGGTCACAAGGACTCAAGTCATCCATGATCACCAACAGAATAACATGTGCCCGATGCCCACTCCCACCCGGTCCTTACTGTTGTAGGTGAGACGTGTTTTGCTGAAACACATGAGCAGGTGCTTCTCTATCTCATCTGTGGCCATAAACTTGGAGCACACAGGACAGTGGAAACCTGGATGAAACAAACAAAAACAAAAAATAAGGCTCCAGATGCCTCAACGCGCCTCATAACAGTTTATTGACATGTACACAGAGCAGTCGTGGGACAGTGGGCATGTATCTCTGACCTCACTGTATTGACAACCTCTGTGTTTACAGTGAACACAATCTCAACGACTAATGACAATGTTTTGATCATGTTTTCTGTTTAGATCATTTTTTAGATCAACAGCAACAACAAACAAAGCCTTCTTCTGAAGTGATGTGTTTTTCTCCAGGCACTTGCAGCAGTGTTAGAGTGTATAAATAAGAGGAATCCTGAGGCTGTTAGTTCTTCTACATATAGTTTCTTTATTATCTGTTGATAACGTAAGCATGATGTTAGTATGAAAGTTGATTAAAACCCATTAATACACTTATCGGAGGTATTACCAGGACTGGGTGAATGTAAATATAGGTCTACATTTGTGTAGCATAAGAACACTTAAAGAAAATGCCATAGATAGATCTTATAACATGATGTACTTAGCTGAAGGTCTGCATGATCTCAGTGATTGGGTCATGTGTTTGTTTGAGGAAGTGGGATCACTAAAGACACTCTCCATGAATCCACTGAACAAAGGTTACTGATGAGGAATACTATAATTACACTTCCTCATTGGGAAATAAGATTAATATAAGAGCCTAGTCATTTATTTACTTTTACACTATGATTACAATGAGCCCAGATTGTTCAAACCGAAAACAGTACAATGTCCTAAAAATCAGCTTGTTTTTGAATATGTAATAATGTAATTGGTCACATCTTGATGTATTGTCTTTGTTATTAAATAAGTCGGGGTCAGAATGTCGTTTTGTTGAAAATCTAGCTACAGTTTTAAAAGCTCCGCTCAAAAAGTCTGTGCGTTTGTGTGTGTATCGGGCAATGTGTAACCAGCAGGAAGCTCTTATCGGCTGGCCTACATAATGCACAAGGAACCTGTGGCTGCACATAAGACTGAAGCCACTGTTATTACATGCACTCACTTGATTCATCAATCAGTGAATACAGTTTTTAAGAACTCTAATCATTTAGGCTACTATTGCAAGTCATATAAAAACACATTGCAGCGTATTTGTTTTTGTTTTCTCAAACTATAGGTCGATGTGTTTTTCTCCAGGATCCCTTTTCCATACATGTACATTATGGCGGTTTATGGCCTTTGGTACATATGTGCTTCATCGTTAGCCCCTCTTACCTCCCAGCAGGTGAGAGTTGAGCTGAGCCGGTAAGGACCCTATGAACAGCCTGTGACCCTCAGGGGGAACCTCGTGGTCACCATCTGTGCCATCTAGACTCTGGTTGAATACGTTAGAGCCCGTCCGACCGGCTGGTATGCTGAGTCCGGAGCCGACGGGACCTCCACCCGTGTACCGTATCCGAGGGCCATCCGGGCCGTTTGTGTATCTGAAGCCCGCAATTCGGTCTCCGCCGCTGGGGTTTCCAGACGGGAGGTCGGAGCTGGAATAAGCCCGAGTCCTGCCATCAAAAACTGGGCTGCTCTGTTTGCCCCCCATTTTGGTTTACTGTGTCCTCCGTGTTTAACTTGACGGGTTTTAGTCACGACTCATCCTGACAACCGAAGAGCTCAACAGAGCTAAACAAAGAAACACAGCCAGACAATAGAAGGCAAGAAGTGCTCCGACTCTTTACAGTGTCATGGTGCGCGCTGTGCGTAAAGTGCGCACTCACAGTCGTTCAATTTCCAAATGGAGGTTGTTTTTCAACTCAGGTCTTCCTTTTCTCTATAGACAACAAAATGAAGCTTTTGATTCCTGATTGTTCGACAGCCTCACTTCAAAACACTAGCGCAAAAGCTGGCCCTAAGCCCGTATGGTTCAAGTATGTTTTTGTGGTGAACTGGGTCTGCCTTGGAAGAAAAATAATACCACGGGTGGCCCTCCTCCCCTGGCAAGCTCCGCCAAACACATTTACAGGAACAGGAAAAGGTCTTTCAAAGTAAGACTCACAAATGAGTGTCTCGATTTACATCAACATCAAGTCATCTGAAAACATGCAGAGTCTATTTTATTTACTGCAAAATCTCTTATATATATCAGTCTTTATTCTTCTTAGTCTGGGTTGACTACTGATGGGTTAGTGTGTCATCAAGACAAAGGGCGATAACCAACGACACCACTTTTATTTTGAATCTCATTTATTCCTGCTCAATTTTGGCTTGACGTCTCTCTGCGTGCACGTCAGGTGGGGCGTGACGTTGAAGCCAGCAGCACCAGCCGGTTGTTGGCTCTGGGTCATCAGTGTGATATGAGCCCTCCATGTTTGGCGCATTGTGTTTCATTAACTCAGGTCTACTAACACAAAGAAAACCACTGTAGCCTTCCAAACGTTCTCATGACACTTTTATTGAACAATCTCACACGCACACATCTAGAGGACAAACAGAAAAGGAGTTACTGCAGGAGAGACACTTAATAAATAGGGTTATAAAGACAAATATTTACAAGCCAAAGGGAATCAAGCCAAACAAATCTGTAAAACAGTCTTGCACGATTTTGGGATGGTCGAAGGGGGTCCAAAAAAGCATTGCAGTGCAGTGGATGTGATGTACAACAGCACACGGTGACCGTCGGTTACATGTTCACCCCCATGATGACACCATTCTGAGGTTTAGGTGTGCGGAGCGATCAAATGTTGGGATATATTAGATTGAGTCAACAACACGGGAACTCTAATTTCTCCCCTAATAGATTGTAAACAAAACAAATGGGGGCAAAGAGTGAACCACCAACCAGGAAGACTACAGGACAATGGAGCTAGATGTGTCATGTGACGTTTTGAGACACCCAAACTGGGAAGCACTTTAGCTGCAATGTAGGGCTTTGTTGTCATACGATAGTCACTGAAAGCTCCTCTTCTCCGTATCGTATATATGTGAATTATACACATTAATACACTAAAAATGACTCATTCTATTTTGAAGCTGCATGTATTCCACAAATGTGTGCGGCCACCTGGTTCTACGTCATCACTACCTTCCTCTTCTCTGACAGTTTTGCCAGTGGAAAATGATACCACACTTAGTTGTTTTTATTCTCTCAGGTGCTGCAGTTGCTCCACCAAGCCACAAACCGTCACCTTTTCACCCATTCATGAATTCTCTAGTTTAGCCCCTCTGTCAACTGACAGCCACAAAAATAGGCTATCTCTCACATTGATCACCAAATTCTGCATCAAGTGTGCATTGCTGTACCATTATTCTGCGATCTGCATCACAAAGCCAGCGGGGTCTGATGTAATATTGCTGTGCTGTGTAACTTCAACTAACCAGATGGTGAATGATTATGATAGTTGCATTGTACATGGCTGCCGCTCACGTAGCCCACCTTCATGTGTGTGTGTGTGTGTGTGTGTGTGTGTGTGTTTGTGTAAGGGGGTTAACACAGCAACAAAGTGCACCCCTCATAGGAAGCAAAGCAGCACAGACATTCAGGGATATAGTTTAGTGCTTTGTGTATGTGTGTCTGTGTGAAGTAGTGTGTTGTTGTTGTTGTTGCATGTTTGGGCCGAATGAGCAGCTTCTGGATTTGAAGACTCCAGTTTCATTGCTGACTGACTCCCATCTGCTGGTGGTCGGGCCCCGGTTCCCCCTCCATGTCAGCATGGTAGTGCTCAAAACTGTCGTCGTCTATGTCGGGGAGACCAAGGAGCTGATAGGGACACACACAAGATTATGTTTGTACATTTCTGCGTGAAAACAAAATAATAATTTACATTTTGGGATAATATTTCACATGGGGGTTGAAAGTTGTTTTTGTCATTTATGCTGAAGATCTGTCCTGGTCTAGCCCTGGTTCATATGTACTATGTCTATTGGGGGCATTTCTGGTGGGCTAATAATAACGATGATAATGTCTGTGTGTATTGTATTGTACTATCCTATACCACTGTATAATATTACTACTGGTCTACATTATCTGCATCTTACACACCACTAGTAAAGTTTGATGTGCAGTCTAGGTAATTTATACTGGTTCAGAGTGGCACAGTGTATCAAGGAGTGGACCATAAAACAATCAGAGGTCCCTCTTGAACTAACCGAACCATTCATTTTCAGTGTGTGAGAAATGTATTTGCTTCTTACAGGCCTAAAGGACATGAAGACCTTCTCCAGGACCTCGGGCAGCGTCTTCTTCCCACAGGATGAAATGTAGTCCTGGGCCATCTGCAGGAAGGGAAGACAATCCTCGCTCTCACTCCACACATGCTGTAGACACACACAAACAGGATTTATAAATGTGAATTCATAAGCTATTCATTTCCACATGTGTATGCTTCATGAGCCATACTAACATGTCTCTAATGTAATACCACTATTTAAACCAGCAATCCATTATGTAGTTTATTATGGTTTTAATCTATCCCTGATACTGCATTTAAAATTCCAAATAAACATCTCTGCAGGATTTTTTTGGTTTGCAAAAGGGCCGCGGCGGTGGTGCAGTGGGTAGATGCTCGCCCCTTCAACCGGAGGGTCGGTGGTTTGAGTCCCCGCCCTTGCACATGCTGTCAGGCCCTCCCATGGACCCACCACCCGCGGGAGGTACCATAAAGGGCTGTGGATCAGGCGGTGGTTGAAGGCAGGAGTTCCCTGCTTAGACTGCTGCCTCCGTGACCCGGTTTTGGACAAGCGGAAGAAAATGGATGGATGGGGTTTGCAAAAGGAAGCTGCTAATATAAATGTTTGCATCATTATATACATACCCCAGTAAAATATTGCAATATTTTACAAATATATAATATAACATGTTGATCCTGATAGCATTGGGTATCAGATTTTTGATTTTTAATACCATTGGCTGTTTTACATTCAACACAAAACTATACGTCTTTTTACTTAAAACTTCAGCGTCAGTGTGATCCTAAATCAGATGTTGTGGGGTGAATGAAGCTTCCTTGCTCTGATGAATGTCCCTGGAAGTCTCGGGTCAAGTCACAGGTCTCGCCAAAAACCACAAATTGCTTTTAATCAGGCTTTGACAGAGAGAGCTCCAAGAAATAAACAGATTCCAAACTGACGCAGACCTGGTGTTTTTGTGGCTGAACAGTAGCTTTTAGAGTCTATATATAAAGCCTATATTCTTTGTGTTTTTTTCTCTGGACAGTGCTAGTCTCTGAAACTGAAATGTGAAAAGTTGCCCCCCCTTTAACATGAATGCAGTGTGCTTCTTTTGTTAGCCATTGAGTGTGGCCAATAAAGACCTTTACCTCCTTGATATGAGATGTAGGCCTTTGATTAAATTAAACTTCCTCATTAGTGCTCATTGCCAGTCACTTACTGTATATTGTCATGAAGACAGCCTCAGAGCTGGAACAGGCCCAGTCATGCAGTCAGTAGGCTCATGTTACATTCAGTACGACTTTCAATGCCTGAGTTTATAACATGAAGCATGTACAATGAGAATGTGCATTAGCTGAGGTTTGATTTTTGTCACTTGGTTTATACTCGTTTGAGTTTTGGGGAGTCACATGAGAATCTGCCTTGCCTTGATAGTTTGCAGAGAGCAGTTTAAGTTCAACACTTACATAAAGAATGTAAAATGTGGGCGTGTCTCCAGCAGTGTGTCCAGTATTTCCTTCCATTGCCCAATAAAGCTTCAAGATGTGTTTGCCAGCAGCTGAACTAGCAATCCCATGGTTTACTTTTTCTACGCATGATAACCAAGAGATTGGGCAAAAAGATTGAAGATTGTTTTTGATTATAGTGGAACCGAGCCCAGTGCCCCCTCTTGTGGACAAATAAGCACTGACACTGTGGATGCTTTGACTAAAAACAAAGCAAAGGGGAGAATATCAGTGTGAAAGAGACGAGCCGCACGTGAGACTGCCGGCTGATAGCTGTATTGATCGTCTGAAAGTAACCAGATCTCAGCAGGCTTAAGGAGAGATAGACAGTGATTCGGGAAGAAAGTACTGTTCACAAAGAAGACAAAAAATATGTATACAACATTCAGATGTAAAGCACCTATTTTAAGAGATTTCAATATATTAATTTAATATCTGTTCAGGGTGACTAAAACACTGCCTCACTCCTGGTGCAAAATTGGGCTTTGAAACTTTGAAACTGGAATTGATTTTAAATCCACAGGTGAGAATATGAAGCTCAAATCTTCCCATATTATAACATCACCAGGTCTTGACATTTACTTTTCTGCTCTCCGTGACTGGTATTCTTCAAAAGTTACAAGCCAATTTAGATTTTTGCGAGCCACTGGTTATTTGTTCGTTCATCAAGTATGTGATAAACTGAGAAAAATCTGCTATAATTGGGTTTTAATATATTCTTGCGTTTCATGCTTCAGTGAATACATGGTTAATAGTAGTTTTTGAACTTCTCAGATGACAGGCCTAAACTGAAACGTATAATATCCAACTCAACAAAGTGGCTAGTGAAGGTGAATATCCTATTAACCACAATTGAATTATATACCTGCTAATGTCAAGCCCTGAACTGTTCACTTTGCTCTTGACCGTGGAGCAGAGATATTATACTTGCTTTACCAACATGAAAACTGCCCTTACTAGACAACATAGAAGCATCTCAGAGCATAACGTGCATGAACCCGGCAGTCTCTAATGCAGTTTTCTATGGCTCTGCAGAGTGATTATGTAATTTAGCTGCCATTTCTTTGCCGATTCATGTTAGAATCTTCACATATCACAAAAGAAATGAGGAAATAATCATCGTGAAATGACCCACAGCTTACATAAACGTGTGAGTACATTCTAAACCTGGTCCCTGTCCCTTTGTTGTGGCACTTTTCATTTTCTCCTCTTTACTAGACTTGGCTCCTCTCCCATACATGTATTATTCATCATTATTGTTGAAGGCATCCTTAACCCCCCCACTGCTGCTGCTTCTCTCTCTTATATAACATTACCTCTGTGTGGAGAGACTGTGTAAGCTCAGGGTTTGATCTGGATTTGGGGCTTGAATTTATGGGACTGTATTTTTCATCAGTGCCAGTGGAAAGCCCCGGCCGGATTGTGTGTCTCATGGTGTCTGACTGTGGTGCAGAGCTGGACACACACAGGCAAACAGCCAGTGGTCAGTGTGACATAATGTGTTATTGACTCATGAGCAGAGGCCTGTCCAGGGTCATGTCCATCTGCTAGAGCCGTTCTGCTTGGGTCTTGACAGAGCGGGGCTGGAGAGAGTGTGCTCAGTGTTCAATTTGTCCAGCCAGTGGACCAGACAATCACTCCTTCACAAGACTTGATGTAAAAATTGCAGTGTAAACAATCATTGGTTTGCTTATTACGCCAATATATTACTGAAAATAAGAATTTGGATGATCTTCAGGGTTTTCCAGGCTGCACCTATGTTTCAGTAATGTAGGCCTCTTTGTTGCCAGAGCCCGTTCCTTATTATGGTCTATAAATCTGCTTTGCTTCCATATATGATCATTTTGGTAAATTTTCTTGGGTCAATTACATCATATCCAGTCGGTGTATTAATTGAATACAATAGTTTGAACATAGGCCTATCATTTCCAACAGTATTGATGCTGAATGGGTATTACACTGGGCATCTCTGCACTATAAAATATTTTCTGACACTGCCCTGTTTTCCTTTAATGGTGGTGAGGCGTGCGTCCTCCTGTAACCCGGATGATTTGACGTTGTTGTGGTTCGGGGCGGGGGGGCTATAGTGCATCACATTTGGAAGAAAACAGAGACCGCGCTAAAACAAAAATGACATCATCTCAACAACCTTTAGAGCAACAGTATTTCCATCACGGGACAACGAGGCCACGCGTAACCTACACCTCGACACACCTCGCCCGTATGAAAACACACAGGCAGGAGGGAGGGGGTGTTTGGGGGCCTATAACTTACGAAGGTGTCGGTGCCGCCTGGACACAGCACGTAGAAGGAGACACCGGGCTCCGCGTAGAAATCCAACCGCCTCTCGTCGTCTTCCTCGGCGAAGATCAGATCGAAGGGGTTCCCGGAGCACCACTTCTCCGCCGCCTCCACCAGATGCTTGAAGTCCATGCTCCGCTCCGCGCTGCGCCTGGCTCCCGCTGGGTTTGACGTCACGGCTAAGATGCTCGAGACACAAATAAAAGGTGTGTGCACAGCAGCATCAGCAACGACTTGACGACATGGCCCGGGACGCTCAGATATAGGCTATAATCAAGGTATCGTTTTGTTCGTTGTTCGCACTCACAGCCCCATCCCTCAGGTCCTGGCCGCGTTATGAAATCAGCCCGTCGGTCGCTCCCCACATGCACGCGCGAAAGGACGCAGCGTGGAACGGAGCGACGCAATGACGAAGACCGGAGCCGGGCAAGCGTCCACGGAAAAAGGCTGCAGGAGCGCGCCTGGAAGAAGACATTACGGATGGCCTTAAACGTATCTACAGATAACATGAAACCAACAATAGATTAATGTACAAATGACATTGGAAGCAGTGTGTTAATATATAACTATAAACATAATTGGTTAGGCTATATGATATGCCTATTTATGGTGCAGTCTTGGTCTCGTGTGGGCCTGCAGCCGCACACTGTAGCGCATTTTCCTTTAGCCTGTGTATCCTCTGCGGTCCTGCAGAGGGCGGATGGAACCCACTCACAATCCCACTCACATGAAGCAGGCTCGCAGCCCGGAAACCTGCCCATGACAAGACTATGTCAAAATAAAATCATACATTAATGCTGAAAGTTCCCCCTTGTCTTCTATTTTAGATTATTGTGTGTGTGACTCATTATATTGTTGTTAATAGCATTTTCAGAATTGTTTTTAACTTTCTTAGGCCCAGGCTTCAAGTTAAAGCAATTGAGGCTCATTTTTGTTCAACTGCAATGATTGTATAGACTGTTGCCCAGACCTAAATGCCTGCTAAGTAACTGAATAGGCTAACTTTCTACAGTGAAAAGGCCAGCGCCTATGTATAAGTAATATATGATCGCACTTTTATTTTGAATGTTCCAAACAGAGGCAGTGTCCTGGCCGTTCCTCCTGGCCCCACTAGAGATGAGCGGCTGCTTGTCTGAAGCGGGGGAGTAGTGGTGAGAGAGAGAACTCGGAGCTCTCCTCGAGAAGGCGCGGTTGTTTGCACGCCGCGGCCACTGCTCTTTATTGACCCGGGACAATGAAACGAAACGAACACAGCGAATTATGACATCTGCACACCTTAATAATTAGACACGCCGAGCATTGCTGGACACCCCGCTGTCCAGTCCCGAGGCTGCGCATTGTCTGTGTTTTAGCAAAGATCTAATAAAAATGGATGCTTTACAGAATGTGGAAAACAGCGAAGAGGACGCCCAGTGCGTAGATGAAGTCGAAGAAGTGGATCCAAGAATTCAGGTGAGAACTTCTGCATGAGAGACCCAGAGATGTGGGAAGTTTTAGGGGTATTAAATGACCCTGCATGGGCGATGAGAGACCATATCGCTGATTCTAATAAGCACATTACGCGCAACAAAATACCAAAAAGCCTGTTTTATTGTGAGTTTGTGCATCTACACGACCTCATACACCCAGAAGCTTGTTACGGTCATTCAAGTTACACTGTTTTTTACTTGTTGCTCTCTGACTGGTCCTTCTTGTGCCGTGTTGTCTGTAAACAGGGGGAACTGGAGAAGTTAAACCAGTCGACGGATGACATTAACCGCTGGGAGAGTGAACTAGAGGTGAGGCACATGCTCCACACAGCGGGCTGTTTTCACACTATGACTTTGAAGAGTGCGTAATCTGTTTCTATGGAGTATTTCACACTGTTTGCTCAGTGTTTTTAAATGCTCTTAAGCAACAAGTCCAGTCATCGGATAGTGACTCTGAACGAAGTGGGTGTAGTATGTGCATGATAATGTGGGAAAACTGAAACTATGAGTGTTTGAAATTGAAAAAGACGACTTTCAGAAAACCACTGCATTATTACAGTTAATTTTCAGTTAGGTCATAATTATCCCAGTGCCAGTGGTTCCTCTACTTCCAGGCTTTTTTTAACAAACAAAAATTGAAGGGTTCATTGCTGGCTGATGCACAGTGAATGTAGAGGTGGGGAGGGAAGCCAAAATTGCAAAATTGTATTCAAAATACTTTTAAATAATATTACTCAAATCGAAATAAAAGTAGCAATTTAAATAGAGCAATTACTTAATTAAGAGCTACAAAAAATCTATTACCACCTGATTCATTTGTTCATTCGTTCAAAATTTGTAAAATCGTGCAAAAATGTCTAAGAGTATTTATCACTTCATAATAATGAGTAGAAGTAAAAATGTATATATTATGCAATAAAAATCTGTTTACAATTTATTGAAAAAGTTAACAAAGTAAATGTATTTGAGAAACTTTAACTCATTACTTCCCGTCGCTACGTGAATGTGTGGCAATATGGTTACTGTTCAGCTAAAGCAAAACATTCCAGACACAGGCCAGGGTTTTCTCCTCGGGGCAGGCCTCTTCTGGTTCTCATTAGTGCCTCCCTACAGTCCAAAGCCCTCTTGAGTGACTACAAAACCACAAGAGCAGACCAAGAGATGTGGACTAACTTCTCAGCCCTTCTTGGCTCTTTACAGAAGGCTTTTTATTTTACTTTATCTTTTTAAAGTGTTTATATTTCACATCACAAACCCTTGCTTTTGTGAAACGATGCATTTTATAACCAACAATCTGTTTAAAAGCTAAGTACTCTGGATCAACATCGGATACAATAGTTACAGAGCGATGTCTTGTCGTCACGTAGTTTATCTTAATGTTCATATTTTGCATCACAGTTTTTAATAGCTTTAATAAACGAGATCCAACATTGCTACATACTTACTAAGTGGCAAACATTGAATGCAATAGTTACCCAATTTGTCTTATACTGCATCATGGTATTGAAGACAGAATGCAGACGCTGTGTTGTTGGCTGTATGTAGATTTACAGTAATGAGCGAAAGCATTAAAAGTGGGAATGATGGTGAGAAGCTCAAGAATGTACCAGATGCCCTCGGCTGTTGGAGGAGGTTTACCTGTTTTGTGTGTGCTTTTGATTATGGGTGTCAAACATAGCGTGACATTAAGGATTCAGTTTCTAAATGAGGGTAGATTTTGTTTTTGCCTAGACTGGTAACACACTCATTATAACTGAAAATATTATCCATTCATTGAAACTAAGATTAATCTCACAGAACAAGCAAAAAAATATACTTGACCCTTTATAGACTTTATAGACTTTTCCTGTCAGCTTTCTGGTAGCTTCTACATATAACAAAGCTTATCAACACTAACATCTGAAAAATACAAACATATAAATGATGCCATAATAACTGAGGAAGTAATGATAACAAGTTAGTTTTTTATGTCAAAGGGCATCAGAGCATCAGACAAGTGACAGCTCGCCCTAAGTGTATGACCTCATTACCAATAGATGAGAATACGCCTGTCGGGCCTGCTGCTGTGTCACTATCAGAGTGTAGGAGCAGTCAGTCAGGAACCGTGCAAATGTCAAAGGAAGTGTGCATTTCCCGGACCGCCCTCTTTGTGCCTGCTCTTGTATTCCTCCACAGCATTTCCTACAGGATACAGGTGCTTCTCAGTTTAAATTCACCCTCACACTCTTATTTTCGGTGATATGATGGAATCACGTCCGTCGTCGTCCGCAGATCCTACGTGTGACCGCGATAACTCAAATACGAAATGCCGGATCAGTTTCAAGTTTTACACTCAGGTACATATCATAAGGACACCAAACTGGATTGAGTTTAGTACTTCTACGATCAATATTAATTAACGAATATCCTAAAGCTGTGACTCAAGAACTTTTGGCCAATCTTTTCTAGACAGAACTGGATTGAGTTTGGTATTTCTACGAATAATGACATTTAATGAATTCACTAATTAATGCCCTGAAGCAATTTCACTGACCCAATAATTCTGCTGATCATGAACTAAATCACATGAATTTTGGCACAGTGATCCAGGCTAGTGTATATTTAATGTACGTAAACAAATTACAGAGGCAAAAAAAGAATGACTCAACAGCGCCCCCATGTTTATGACCCCTATGGGACTCTGGACTCACTTACTTTGGCAGAGAGCAATGGAACTTGGTACAGTGATTCTCCACAGTGTACCCAACATAAAATATTATTATGCCCCCACCCTGGGGGTGTAGGGTGGCTACAGTGTCCAGGAAGTTGGCCATTTTGGATTGAAATTGGGAGGTCAGGTTGCACATACTTTGCCCGATTATGCACAAACCTGAAACACCTATTTACCCACACCCCTGAAAACATCTGACCAATATTCCACTTAGCTCTATAGCCCCCTTATAGACTGAATAGTGTGGAGTTTTAGGGAAATTAACAAAAATTCCAAAAACATTCTTCACAAACATCCATTCATATGTGTGCTTATCTCATGTTACCATGACTCTACTTCAACCTAATGTCCAAAGACATACATCTAAAGTTGAACTAAATGATTTAAGTTTAATATCCCAATTCCATTATCCTTGATAATTCAAGATGAGACCGTTATTACAAGATTGGCGTTGTTTCCCTTTTAGGTTGGTTTAAGATATAATAGAATAAAGTTTGTGTATTTGTTTGTGCAGGACTACCGTCAGCGTTTTCGGGCAGTGCTTGCAGAAGCGACAGTGAAGTTGGAAGAGCAGATGAAGAGAATTGGGAGATCTGTGGATGACTCCAAACCGTACTGGGAGGCTTGTAAAGTGGCCCGACAGGTGAGCTCACTCATGTTTTCACTCAAGGCTGTGGTAACTCAGGTCAGCAGACAGGCTCAATGTGCTCTGAGGATGATGAGTTTAAAGAGCTATGAAGATCTACTTAAAGGGAGAACTGTCACGTGTGGCCTATTTTTAGACTCTGCTGCACCTCTGTTCACTAACACGGTAACACTCAATCTCAGCGCATTAGAGAGCTAAAGAGTCAACATGACAGCTTAAATTATGTTGGTTATGCTAGCGCTATAGTATATATTTATTAACTATTATTCATGGACAATAAAGCATTTCAGGCAACCGGGAAGGTCTATGAGTTATGAAACAGTGGGAACCTCAAATCCAGTCCTCTTAGCCTCTTTTAAACTGTTTTCTGGTTGTATGTGTAATGTGCTGTTATTCCAGCTGGCAGTGCACTGGTGGCTGCAGTGGGTGAAGCCATTGCCTTGCACCTGGCTGCTGAAGCTTGGATTTGATTGGACAGATCGTTACTGCCCAGTGCCCCTTGTCTGAGCCAATGAGGAAGTAGCATAACTCATTCTAAGGGTGACATTTGTGTGTCATGGCATAGGTGTCGAGCTAAAATAGCCCGTGTGCGTTACTCTGGGTTTGTTTGTGTGTCCTCTATTGCAGTATAACACACTTTTCTGACGTTTGCAAATGACAGTTCCACGTGAGCGCTAGAGACTGAGGTTGGGATTTGAATTGATGGGACCAGTTTTTTTGTGAAAGGATTACATGGTTAGTGGATATCTATGTGTGTGTGTGTGTGTGTGTGTGTGGCTGTGTAGTATCAATAGGCTTATACCAGCATATTGTATGGCTATGATTTATGGATGAATATTACTACATTTTTAATTCAAGACCCAGACCTACTTCAAAAAGGATTACTCCGTGACCCTCTGTGAACAAACAAACCCCCCACATACATATAAGCCTGTCTCATCCATCCCCAGCCCCCACATCTTTTCCCTTACATTCCTGCACTCTCCGGGTGGTGCTGCTGGGTTGGAATTTGCCCATACTGTCCGATCTTTTGTCTTTCTGGCCAACATTCTCTGTCCCATTCTGTGGCTGTGTTTGTCTGGCAGGTTAAATCACTAAACCATCAATGTACATTAGTATTGCTGATCAGTGTATATAGAAGGGATGCACGGATATCAGCTCAACATCGGTAACGGCCGATATACACGAGGTTGACTGATATCGGTATTGGACTGCATAGATATTGTGCAAAAAGAATATTAAAGCAGAGAAAGAAAAGCCAGCAGACATCAAGGTCCATCGGCAAAAAACTACTGTGAACTCAAAAAGTCTCACCTTTACTCGATCTGAAAACAGGAAACACAGCCAAAACATATTTACAAAATATCAGTATCGAAATCAATAATTCAAATGTAGATATTGGCCTAGAATTTTTCTATCAGTGCAACTCTAATGTATAATTATTGATCAAAAAACAAGGATCCAAAAGGTCAGAAGTACATATTATAGCGTCTATACATCAGCTTATTTAGAAAGTCAAAACACAGCACATAATAATCACTGTAACCCTCCTCCCTAATAATAATGTGACCTTTACTTCAGCATGTTAAGGAAGTGAATGTGCTTTTCGTTTGCATGCAGTCTCATTCTCAGCAAGTTACTGAGTCAAGATGAAGATAATGGCATATGTGTTTCTATCTGTAGATGCACATTACTCTGTTTACTCTCTTTATCATGTGATTTGTTCAGACCTCCGTGCGTGTCTGAAGTTTACACTTTACAATTTGAACAAAGGAAGTATCTTGGAAGGAAGTCAGGATGACTTTTTATCCTACCCTGGCCCAGTGTCTTGTAGAGCTCATAAATTATCTATCACCATCCTTCTGCTTATGCTGCACATGGGAAGTGGGTCATGAAGATTTTTTTTGTTAGTTTGTCAGACAATAGATTGCACGCATCAGAGCCACCACTATCTACACTCCTCTTTCACCTTTTCAGAGGTCTTGGGTATATCAGGCAATTACAGATATCCCATCAGGAAGATGCCGCCCGTTGCATTTAGCTTGAGTTGTGTGAGAAGATGCAGAAGAGCTCTTGCTTGCGTCACTGCTCTAAGCTTATCATCAACATGGCCGACGGTCTTGGTATAGGGGTCAATGAAGGCACTGCCTTCAGAGGCCATGAGAAAGAAACACAAAGATACACAAGTACCACAAAGAGGTCAGTTATGTGAAGTGGTGTTTTGATGATCCAATTTATTTTTAGATTTTTTGATTTGACCTTTATTTAACCAGGAAAGTCCCACTGAGATTTTGATTCTCATTTTCAGGGGAGTCCTAGCCCCAATGGGGAACCTATTGTACATGTTTTAGTGGTAGGAGAAACCGGAGTTCCAGGAGGAAACCTACGCAGACACAAGGAGAACGTGCAAACTCCACACAGAAGGTCCTGAGGAATCGAACCCAGGACCCTCTTGCACAGCAATAATGATGAAATTTTTTTAGGCAGGTTTAAAGACATGCTATTGGGTGAAAATATACCTTTTATTTAGTTTCTCAGTTTAGAAAATGCAAAGTGAGCATTCGAAAGAAACATCAAACACCAATGGATGTAGGCTGCTCACATCTTTCTGATTCTTGATATTCATTTCAGACAGACTTAAAGTTTACATAATGTTTTTAGAGTTAAACCAGGTGACAACACTGTAAAAAGGTCTACAAGCAAACTGTGAAAGCAATAGACATAAAAAAAAAAACAATGAATAATGTGTAAGAATAATTGTAGTTGGCAATTAATATGAAGATTTTAAAGATGTTGAATAACGGTCTTGTTTAAAAGTTAAGGACTTTACTTGACTTGTGAAAATTTTACCAACTTCAGTCAACAGTTTATGCATTTCCAAACTTGTGACTGGTGAGTCTTAATCCTGACTCCTGACCGACGTGTCAAGTGGAGGGAGTGGGTCCAAATATGCTCAGAATGATGAGAATAATTGCTCCATTGATTTGGGCTGTTGGCAGGAAGCGCCCACTGACAGTGTGTCAGATTGACTTAAATGATTTTCTTTCATCCCAGCTTCAAACCACACCACTCTCACTGTATCTCCTCTTCCCTCTATGGTTGTCATAAAGAATCAACCATGGTTCCTTCACAATAAAAGTAGGTCATAAAATAGGCACATAGAGAGGAGAGATGATTTGACTCCCAATGAAGCGCATTATCAGTTCCTTTAATTTCCTTCCTTATCTTCTTGCCTTGTTATAATCAATCAAAATCAATCAAAAACACGTTTAAGTGATCCTGTATGCCGAGGTGAAGAAAAAAGTGTTGCCTTTAATATGCATCTGTTCTTTGTATCCAGGCTCAGATTGAAGCCCAGCAGGCCACTCAGGAGTTCCAGCGGGCCGTGGAGATCCTGCGAGCGGCCAAAGAAACTATTGCTCTGGCAGAAGAGAGGCTGTTGGAGGAGGACAGTCGTCAGTTTGACTCGGCCTGGCAAGAGATGCTTAACCACGCAACACAGAGGGTATGCAACTGATACAAATCTCAGGGTAACACACCTGTTTAGTATAAAATACAGATCAGTACTTGACTTTTTGCAGAGTACATTACAAAACTGTCCAGAAATAGTCACTGGCCACTTCATTAGTTAGACCTAATTAAATTGCACCTGGTGTGACCCTCAGCTGCTGTAGGCCAACTGTGTTTAAATGCGTTCAGAGTTGTTCTTCATAGTTGTGTGGTTGAAAATCCCAGTAGATCATCAGAATTTCTGAAATACAACAATGTCATGTTCACTTAAACTAGGCCTGTGCTGTCGTCCCCGACAGCAAGGTGTATATCGGCGAAACGGCCCCATACGTCTGCCCCATACGTCTGCCCCATACGTCTGCCCCATACGTCTGCCCCATACGTCTG
>JAVQKC010002777.1:0-12464 GCA_036025475.1 Philypnodon macrostomus
AGTTAGAGGCTGTCAAATATACCTGACCTCCCAAATTCAATTCAAAATGGCCGACTTCCTGTTTGTTGTAGGGTGGGGTCATAATAATATTTTATGTTGAGTACAATGAGGGGAATCACTGTACCAAGTTTCATTGCTCTCTGCTAAAGTAAGTATGGCCATTGTCCTATAGGGGTCAAAAACATGGCGGAACTATTGAGGCATTTTTATTGCCTAAATATTGCAGCCTATGTGATTTGCTAATTGCGACCACTTAAACTGCAATTTGATTTCAATTAATTGTGCAGCCCTACTCCAAATAAGGTGATGTTTTTGATAAGGTGTCCATTAAAAACTTTACATACATGATAAAGATATAAATATGTTGAATACCATGATAACAAATATCACTTGCAACATTTGGATACAGTTCTAAAATGAGAAGCTCCAGTTGTGGGGTTGTAATTGGAAGGTTGGCAGTTCAATCTTTAACTCCAACCAGTTTATGCTTCCATTGTGTCCATGGGCAAGACACTTCATCCACCTTGCCTGAATGTATGAATGTGTTTGTCCTGGTGGCCAAAGAGGCTGTAGCTGCCACATCTCTGTCAGTGTGCCCCAGGGCATTTGATGCTGCTGAGGTAGTTTCCCACCACCAATGTGTGGATTGTGAAATGAAATGTAACCTTGCCTTCTGATTCATTTGTGATATATTCTTCAGGCCTAGCCACAATAGATCCACAAATACGACTTCTAAAATCTCATAATTGCTCGACTTGGCCACTCTTCACTCACTTTATTCCCAACATTATTAGTTCATTTTTTTTCCCGAGCCGCAGCCGATGAGAATTACTGGCTGATCCGTACATAAAGATCTGTGTTATTACTGCCGGGGCCCAGGGGATTGGACAGTAGCTTTTGTGTCTTTTAGGTAAAGAGATCCCTATCCTGCTAATTGATTCCCCATGAAATCTTTAGATCCGGAGCCAGGGCCAGTGTAAAAGAGAGAAGAGGCTGGTGGAGTTCATTAGCAGCAGATGTTCACAGATTAATGATAAAGACAGACCCACGGGTATCAAAACAAAGACTCAATGTATCCATCTTGTAATTGAATCAATCTACTCCAGAATGTGTGCTTTTTTATATTATATGTTATCCTTTATCATCCAAGGTATGTCTCTATTTGCTTGATTTGACAGGCAGCCAAGTATTCAGAAATTCATGTTTTCAATCAGTATTTGTCCTGATTATTGTACATCATATATTTTAGGATCCAAAATCAAGACATTTATTTATTCTTAATGTACAGTTGTGAGTCAGCGGTTATCAGCAGCAGTCTTTAATCCCATTCCCTCCCGGGCTGTTCAAGAGACCCAGACAGCAAATGCCCTCTGAGCAGCACCCATTGTCCACCCCATACCAACCCCCCCAATGGGCAATTAAAAAATATATGATAAATAAATATTACAAAAGAGAAAATAAATAATAATAATAATAATAATCATGACATTTACTTCACACCTAGTACCACACTGTAAAATATTCCTTTCTTTAATTACGATACTATTATACTAAAATGAGAATAAATCTGGATTTACCCATGTGAAAAATTTGGGATTAAAGGTGTAGTCCGTAACTTTTCTAAAATAAAAAAGGTTTAATAGAAGTTGGTCAAAGTACTTAAGTCCCTCCAGATGACCTACTTTACTATATAGAACAGGGTCAAATAGTCAATTTTTAGCAATTTGATTTAAACTTCTTATTTAAGGAAACTTATTGACTACCCCTTTAAATACCATTTAAACCATTTGTTTTATTGTGGTGATTATGCTAAATGAAAACCAAACATCTTTCAGTTGCTAGGAGTTGTGTTCCTCATGCCCCACCCTGTCTAACGCTGGCTTAATTAGACACAGTGAAGTGGGCGTGGCCATTGAGGGGATGTCAGGGCCTTAAAGATACATGCACCTATCTGAGCTTTTTCAGCATTGAAAAAGCAACAGCTCTCTCAAAGGAGTTGTTTTCAATAAATATAGCCTTCTATTGTCATAAGCTGAAAAAGTAAATGCAGTAAATAGTTCTTTCTATGGCAAAAGCATGAGCAACTTGAACAATCCCATTATCTATCTTGCAGACTGCTGAGGTGTGAGTTAATGGCTGTGTGCAAACTAATGGACATGATGGTAACTAAATATGCGCGGCTGGATGGTAATTCGGCCTCATCTGTCTCGGCCGGGCGCAGTGTGCTCAGAGCTGTGGGATCTTTGAACAACCACAGTCCAATTTACTCACCGCAAATACCATCAGGACAACACGGCTTTCATCATCTGTACCCCACCACAGCTATCAGGATGACTTTGCATAGACCTTACTATGCAGACTTCAAGCATGCACTGGACATTAGGTAGACCTATTTCACCTCTTTCACATCACATCATGCCAATAGATTTTATCATGCACAAATGAGCAAGGCAAAATTAATTATTGTATTCAAAAAGTGCTTGACCAATAGTAGTCCAATTTTACCTTCTCTGGCTTCTACAGCAAAATCAAATCAGAGTTTAAGTAAGCAACACGCCATTTAAGAACTCAGCTAGACGTAACCGCCAAATTGTGATTTGATGTTGCTGTAGAGGCCAGGGGAATTTCTAAAGACTAAAAAGAAAAGACAGATTACCTTATTTACGTCACAGAATAGGATCATTTTAAGTCACAGTTTAACCCATTTCTAGGGTCTACAGAGAATGGCTTGAAAAAGATAAAATATCCAGTGAGCAGTTCTGTTGGAAAAAAATATCTTGTTAATACCCAAAGTCAGTTTCATGATCACAGAAAGGCAACACTAGCTCAGTTAACCACTTGTTACATCAATGTCTGCAAATCTCTGAACACACAAGATGACCAAACATGAAGCAGGTGGACTACAGCGGCAGAAGACCACGCCAGGGCCACTTTATTAGGTACAAGGTCTACCTAATAAAGTGGCCCTGGCCTGGTCTTCTGCCTTTCTGTGTATTTATCGATAGTATTCAAATCACATTCCCAACTGTGGCTGCGGCTCATGAAAAAGGCTCTCCTATATTTGAAAATGTTTCATCTCGTGTGGCTACAAATGGCACGGTAATAAATCCATGTCATTTCATCGGAGCACCCGGGGACTATTTCATATAATTTAAAAAGCGAGGTCAAGAGGTTTCCCCCATCACCGCCGTCCGCCCGTCCCGTCATGTGCCTCTGCTGCAGTAAGAGAAGAAGAAGAAGACTGCATAATAGAGCTGGGCCAATGCTCAGGAGAAATATTAGACTAATGAAAAGCTCTTCTGTGAAACTGGCTGCCTGCCCATCTCTACGTGGCTTTTCTGTCTGGCGTTTCACAGCATGGCGCGGTAAAATGGGACTCCGGTTGGCAAAACAATAATGCACCCCCCTCAACGAGTGTGCGTCATGCACTTAAGCGACACAAAGGAACAACAGTGATGACTCGAAGCAGAGGTGTGATATGGAATGTGTTTGTATAGAGAGGGAATAATAAGTAGATTTATTTTGTTATGTGGAAGAAGGAGGTGTGTGGGGTAAATGTTATGACTATACTATAGCGGAGAATAAGGTGAGCCATTTGACTACTCTATCTGGCGGGCCATAAAGTTTTATGTATCAAAGTTTAACCTTATGTTATGGAAGGATATGCTGTTTAACCACACTGCAGAAGAACCTACAACATTGGTGGAGACGAAAGCACTTTACCAGTCTTTTCACATATACCCAGCTATGTTTCTTGATAACCTTGGTGGGCTAAAAAGATTTGTTTAAAGTTAAAGTTGCTCCCTACATCATTAATCATTGTGTAGTCATTAGTAAAAGGTTGGGAGATAAAATAGCCTAAAATATTCTGAGCATAACAGTGAGTTTAATTAGAGGCTAGTAGCTGTCTTAGAAAACATTGGTTTTAGCTGCACCATGATATGTTTTTTGGCATGCCCTTACGATCCCAGTTGTTAGGAAACCATGTTGTGATGGCTGCACTTTAACCAACAAATTGCAACTACGATATGTTCATGTAATAGTAATAATTAATTTAATTTCATGTATACCCATATTTCTTAGCTGCTTTGTGCCTGAGGCAGAATTACCCAGTCCTGGCCAGTTAGTACAACCATAAATACACCAAAGCGACCATCGCCTGTCTGAAGCTGTCTGGACGTTTTTTGCCAGCGCCCCTCTCCGTCGTCTGACAAGTTTTGGGGCAATTAATCATGTTGAATCACCGTCCTCAGTCCTTATGCACAGAGCGTTCTGATTGGCCAAGCACTGCGGCTGACGCGCCAATCAGCTTACGGAAGGAAGAGGGGTAGTGACAAGAGCCTAAACCCACAACTCATATCTCAAAAAACACCCTAAATAGACAAAACTACAAACATTGAAGGCTCAATCAACATTAAAAGAACTGGCTGGAATGAAGAATGTAGAAATGATGGTATATAAAACTCCACCAAACTTTGGCTGATGTGGCAGTATTGACAATTTCGGATTTGATGATAAAGAAACGTCTGAGATTCCATGGCATTCTTGCTAAAACAGGCTAAGCATACAATAAGTTTTATATGTTGAGCTTTTATTTGTATGGGTAAAAAACAGACAGAATACTGTCACGGCGGTACTAAACGATTGTAGTGTGCAACAACAGACTTTGAACATTATGAAACAGCTGTGAGTCTTTTTGATATAAAACAAAGCGCTATCAAAGCAGATGGACCATTTCATCGGCTCAATTTTTTATTTTATCTTTGCCTTTCTTTTAGTTCCCCTAGTACTTCCTGACATTGGCGCTGATGAGAGCAGAGGTGGTGGTGGTAAGCGGTGGTAAGTCGTGCCTGTTTTTTGGAAATAGGGTCCGCAGTCCGCCCCCGCTGCTCTGAGCCCCTGTGGCACGCCGCGGGGAGGAGCGCTTTGACAGTGCGCATTAGCAACACAGCAACACGGGCCCCCAGCTAGCATCTGCTAAAGGTGAGACGCAGCACAAAAAGCTACAGGCTATACGTGAAGGCCAAAGGATGACACGTTTTAACATGCCCCAAACCTGTCACCAGACCACACAAGCCCACTGCAGTCATTGAGGGTTTGAAGGAGAAATAAAGGAGAAGAGAGAGTTTTGGCTAACTTTATTTTAGATTTGAGGTAGTGTTGCGGCAATATGGTATCATTTGCCTTACACAGAAGACATAAAACCCATGTTCATCATAATAGTTTTTATTCATATGGACAATGGCATTGTTACAGTAAAAATGACAGTAAAGAACAAAACAAGAACATAAATTATTGCACTGTATCACGATCCAACAATCTTCCCAGATTAGCAGTTTGTCATAACTTCATATACAATTTTCACTTGACAGGGCTTGTCAAATTATAAAGATAAAGAGAGAACCCGCAGTAACACAGAGAGGACGTACTACATTGTGAAGATGATCTGTAAGCTTTGAAGCAATCACCATTTTCTACCACGGCCAAAAAAAACTAATAAAGCTGCTAACTTTATTTGACTTTTTGAAAAAAATGAATTCAGTTACAAAATGACACCTGCTCAACCATCATTTGATAAAGAGGAAACATTATTATAGATTGTAGGTTGCTAGAGCCTATCCAAGCGACTATGGGCCTTAGGTGGGGGTTGACACACACACTTGACAATGGCCAGTTTATTAAAGGGCTGAGGGAACCCGTGGTAAAACAATGACATACAGACTCCATTTATAAAAAATACAAAATCATTTGCAATGTGTTTTTACGTTTTACCACTCCTCACCCATTTTGAGTTGGAAGTAAGAAAATCTATGTTTTTTTGTGTTTTTTTTGCTTACTTTATTTGTGTTTTGAAATAATTGGTTTCAGCCATCGTACGTTTCCCTCTGATTGAATAACAAAGGAAACATTACAACTCCATTTTATTTATTTATTTCATTTTTCATTCGTGCATTTATCCCTGTTTGTTTCATAGCAACTATGGGCCTTAAATGAGGACATACAATTGACCAGTTATGTGCAGGGCTAACACAGAGAACTATCAACTCAGGCATTCATTGACTTTACTTAAAGCCAGCAATCTACCAATAGAAGATTTTGAATGACAGTAATATGGGAAGGACATACAGACAAAATTGTGTGTCGGCAGGCCTGGGGTTCGAACCAGCAACCTCCTTTACACTCTTGCAAACTACTCTTTTTTGCTACATCGTTGGGCTAAAAAGACAAAATATTCATGTTTTTCCCTACGTCGTTAATCATTGTGTGGTCATTAGTAAAAGTAAAAATGTTTTGAGCATTACAGTGAGTGTAATTAGAGGAAACATTGGTTTTAGCTGCCCCATGATTTGTTTTTAGCATGCCCTTATGATCCCAGTTGTTAGGAAACCATGTTGTGATGGCTGAATGTCACAGTATTTTCTTTGGAATATGTATTTTGTAAAAGGTGGTCAGAGTAAATGAGCAACGGTATGACTTACTTATAATTAGTAAATGTCTTCAGATTTGAGGTCTGGAGAAGTAGCATTTTAATAAAAAAAATGAGGATGTGTTTACAAATGAATATATAGATCTTGTCATAATTCAATTAACCTTCAAAACTATAGCAAAACTACCATAGCATCTGAAATATATCAAAATATAACTTTAACCTTATATGTAGTCTGAACGTTTTCTAAAATAAAGATTAGTGTGTAAATGATTATCTGTATAATTATGTTACTTTAGTCCCTCCCCTCACTCAAATCAGAGTTTGTGGGATACCACTTTGACCAATAGTAGTCAAGTTTTACTTTAGTCCCTCCCCTGACCTCTACAGACACAACCTACTTTACATCATAGAACAGGATAATTTTAAACATTTTTATTTGTCAATTTTTAACATTTTCTTATTTTTAGGAAACTTACAGACCCAATAGGTTAGCAGTTTCCAAAAATTACTCAAAGCAGCCTTTCTGGTTCACTATCACATACATCAGTCTAATACTAGGTTTGAGCCTCATCATTATTCTTGATTTAATTTGAATTAACTAACAGTTAAATTCCCTAATAAAGCAGACAATGGTTGCAGTTTCTTTGCACAATACTGAGCTATAACAGGCATAAAAGTACAATATTTCACAGCAAGCCGAGTCTAAAATGGCGCTTAAAACCCTCTAGTGCACATCCAGTCTAATCTGACCGTCTCCGAAAGGTCCCCGGGGTGCACTGTACAGATGTCTGCTGCAGAAAAGCCCCATGCTAGCACTCTTCCCGGGTTAATAATAGTTTCCTGTCAAGAGAAAACGCACTGCCACGGTAATGCATCAAGTCACTCCCAATGCATACCACTCCCGGATCTCCACAGCCATTGGTAGGTGTCGTAGGTGTTAGAAGAGGTGACTAGTAATGAGTTACCTTTACTCAGTTACATTTACTTGAGTAACTGAAGAAAAAATTTACTTGTGAGAGTCCTTTTTTTGCTGTACCATACTTCTTTACGTCTGCTTAAAGTAAAAAGATTGTAAAGTAGCATTACTAATACGTAGGTAATTTGAACCTAAGAGTACCTTTACCTCAGTATGGTATTTATCTATAGCTTTATGTTGTGAAAACGTGAGATTACACAATTTTATTATCATTTATTTTTTTTACATACTTTTATTTCAACATTTTAAACATTTCAGTGTGTAAACTTAGCTTATATTGGTGAGTTATAGGATAGCATATATTAATATTATTAGTAGTATTAATATAATTATAGCAAGAAATAATCTTCAAGTTTTAACACCTTGAAAAATTAAGGCTGACACAAGTGTTTAATATGTAAGATCACGTTCTGCAGTAAAGGTTGAAGTTGTTAAAACATATTTTTCTTATGCTATATATAACTCCACAATAAGCCAAGTTCACACAATGACATTTTACATTGTGTTAATGTGTATATACAATACAATGTGACATTATATTTAGCTACTCTGTTCCTTGTTACTCTTGCCTTTTTACTTGAGTAACAGTAACAGTACTGACAGAAACTCGACCCACCTCTGCACACAGCCTTGCCACTTGCCGCTGTATTATTAGGAATTATCTACAGTCTATTCATAAATGTCCTGTAGCTACTATGGTCCCCTCGGACATGGGCCGGACAAGCAGTGCCTGATAATGGAGGGATATCCATCATGGCTGACAGTCTGGACGTCCTGCCACCCACTTAGGCCCTCTCTCCTCCCTCACCACCACCACAGCAGCAGCACGAGAACAGCAGCGGATATAGGAACACCTGGTCATAACGCAGTGACAGATGAGCGAGACACGTTGATTACTGGGTCCATTATGGTGCGCAAACATTACATTAATCATCACTGTAGGCATCATTTGTTACATGGGTTATGACCAAAATACAGGATTTTAAGATTGATTTGAGCCATTTTCTGATTTTTTTTCTTCTTGGTAATAGATTGGTAGCCATAAAAAGTAGCCATTTGTGTAGACAAAAAAGAATGACCACTAAAGCTGTGTAAAAAATTGTTAACAAGGATTGCCCAGTTAATGGAATCAAAGACAATTTTACCATCTGTCCAGGGACAACGGATGAAAAATATCCTTTTGGCTAATTTGGTGCATTTGCAGCAATGTTATTTAATGTACACACTAAACAAATAAATAAAAAAATATATAAAAAAATTGAATTGAAATTGCAAATTTAATGTTCACAATTAGCAAGATACAAAAATACAAAATATAATGAAAGAAACCTGCTTCTGTTCTTGGTTTAACCTCTACAGAAGGAAGTTGTGGAAGTTTAACAGACAGTACTTAGTTTTCATTCAAGTGTTAATGCTTCCAGACAGGTTTAAAATGTGCTGTGAACTGAATTTTGGTTTTGAAAAGAATATCTCAAATCTAATCACAATATTTGTCATAAAAATTGTAATTATATCTTTTTTCAAAATCGTGCAGCCCTTTTGTGACCTTGTAGGTTGGCACTCAAAGTTGGCCGTGGGTAGGTTGAAGAGCTCTGTTATGCTCCCTAATTTGTATTTTTTGCTGAAGTGCTAACTTACTCAGGAGCTAAAAATACTTGTCTACATAAATAGCAGTTTTGTGACATTCTCAAGTCAAAACTCACATTCACGTTGCTAACTTTTGTGGTAATTAGACACAATACCAATATGCACCAGCTTAAAAAGACATGTACCTAATCAAGAGCTTTTAAAAAACTTTTTCAAGTGTTTATTTCATTTAAAGCATAAATCCTCCAAAATCCTTTATTTGAAATTAATTTATATAGAGACACAATTTGTGAGAGTTTTCTTTAATTATGTTTATGTGCTAGAAATAGTGCTCATTGTTGTCCACTACATTTCATGATGCATTGTGTGATTTTTTTTTTTTAATTTTGTACTTTTTCCAATTCCCAATGTGCCTGGCTAATAAAAAATAATAAATCTGCCAGTTCATGACATTTTAATCCCAAACTGAATTGCAACCATAAACATAATCTAAATAAATGCATGCTAAACCAACTTAAAAACTCTCTGAGGGAAATATACGTTTAAACAAGCTAACGTCTTTTCTTTTCTGATGCGTCATGAAAAATAATAAAATGCCTGTGGGCTCCTCCGACTCCTTCTTTGGCCCGAGCCTGAAAAAGCTTTAACTCGGCTGGTTTCTCCCCCAGCGCTGCCGTAATGTGCCAGTGGAAATACATGTAATCAGTGCATTTTGTTCTCCCCAGTGATAGCAGTTCCACCTTATTACTGCTCACCACCACCTCATTCTGCCGGAGCCATCTCATTTCACCGCATTTACATTGGCAGTAGAAAGCAATTAGGCTACTGGTGTTGGTGTACTCAAAACTGAACTAGAACTAAGCTCGGAGTGTACTTCCAGACTAAACTTTGACTGAAGACTTTGAGAGACTTGGAGCAAGTCAAGACCAAGATTGGAGGACACTGTAGGGGACAGTTTAAAAAGTCTTACCCCTACTTTACACAAAATCTGTGGTGTCTCCAGTACGTCACGTCTCCAGCACGTCTCCAGAACCATGGAATTGTGACTAAACACCAAACAGAGGGACTCGTCTGATCAGCTGTAGCCTCTCTGTCCTCTTTATCTGTGTGAAAAGAGCTCTAAACTCTGCCTCTGTCCTTCACTGACTCGAACAAAACTTGGAGCAGAGTGTTTGGGGCAGGCACACACCGACAGTCACCCGTCTGCACTTCATGTTTATAATCATGTTTATGATAATGTTTATGATCATGTTTATGATCATGTGTATGATCATGTGAATGATAATGTTTATGATAATGTTTATGATAATGTGGTGATGTGAGATTTCGGAGAGCTATTAAAAAAGAAACAGCAGCAGAATATCAAAGGTTTGCATTATTCATTTTGAAATAGCTGGTTCGAACCTCCGCCTGATTGTATACTGTTGTGTCCCTGGGACTGGCAGCCACGCCTCTGTCATTGTGCCCCAGGGCAGTTGTGACTACTTATTGCTTACTACCACCAGTGTGACTGTGGAGTGAATGAATAATGTAATTGTAAAGTGTCTTTGAGTGTTGTGAAAAGCACCATATAAAACCAAGAAATTGCAGAATACAGCATATATTCTGTGTATCAAATTCTCCTACATGCATCATTCCTATGTACAAGCCAGAAATATATTTTCTGGTGTGGCAGATACAAACTGGAAATGGCCATTTTATCACAGACCCACATATTACCAACCAAAATGTATTCCCACCATTTGACATGACATCAAACTGCAAGATCAAAAATCCCAGTAATCGTTTGCCTTTGCGCTGTCATTTCAGATCTGACTTCACGTCTGACTGATGAATTTTAACCAAAAAAAAAACGCTCCAACTACTGATTACACTTTGACCATTTCCTACAAGACTTTCAAAACTGCCTTGAATGTAACGTGCTTCCATCTCCGTAATGATTTCTGACTGATTTTAAAAGCTTGTGTTTATGTATGTTTTTGAATGAGGCTTTGATGTTGCATTAGTGGTTGCATTGCTTTTGTACGTCTACATAAATCCCCATTAATATATTCAAGGACAAACTGGTTGCTATATATCCTTTGTGTTATATTTCTCAATACATTGGTCTTGGTTGAGTGGAAGCATTGCGAACATATAGCATTCTGGAGTGGCCTTTTTGCAGCTGGTATGTAGCCTTGCTGAGTTGAATAAATGTTATTTTATTTATTTAAAATGGGACAATGCATATTCATTAACATGATCACATTAAGGCTCAACATGTAAATATGCCAGCTTTAATCATAGAGGCTCATTTTCATCTGTAGTCCCATGGCAGTGTGATATAGTTTCTTTTTTCTTTCTTTACATTCTAAAGTTATTTAATTTAAACAAGGCCATGGAAATAGAAAACCTCAAAGGTCCTATATTATGCAATATTGTCTTGTCTGAGCAAGCACATACCCAAAGTTGTGTTTTGTTTCATTTGGGCATGTTTGAGTAATTAATTATGTTGAACTACAGTCCTCTCCAAGAGCTGAAAACAGACTGACCATGGGATTCACCAATAAATGAGGTCATAAATTGGGGCAAACCACAAAGTGCTCCTGCCTCTCCCTGCACTGTCAACAAGCGCTCCCTGAGAATCATTGTTGCCACCACCATTTAACAACATATTTCAATGGAGAAGATGTGTGTTTGGCTATGAGGGTGTCAAGACTTTACCTCAAGGTTTATATCCCAAAAGTAAAAAATGGCAAAAATGGTTTGTTCCTGTCTTGGAACAGGGACAGGTGAGACAATATTGTGTTTGATGTTGCAAAACGTAAAATGGTAACTTAAATGTATCCAAAATAGACTGTGACATGTGCAAATAAAAAGCATAACAATAATTTTAACAATAACAATAATTAAAAATTTTAAAGAACTACATATGCTAGCTAGTATTCTCTTCTACTGTAACAAACAACATAAAGGACATAAACCATAACCAGGCCTGTGCTGTTGTCCTCAACAGCAAGGTGTATATCGGCGAAACGGCTCCATACCTCTTCCCCATACGTCTGCCCCATACGTCTGTTACAACTGTCACCAACGGGCACCTTAATCAGACATTGTGTGATTTCTAAGGGTTTTATATTGTTAACGAGCAATTAAGAGGCCTCACCCCCAAACCATGACAAACATGGGAAGGGTCTATTTGACTTTTTTGATTTGTCTGGATGTTTATGAAGAATGTTTTTGCCAAATTTTGAAAATTCCATTAAACTACATTCTTCTTTGAGTCTATAGGGGGCGCTATAGAGGTAACTGCCATCATATAGTCAGATGTGTTCAGGGCCGGGGGGTAATTAGGTATTTTAGGTTTGAGCCAAATCGGGCAAAGTATGTGCAAGTTAGAGGCTGTCAAATATACCTGACCTCCCAAATTCAATTCAAAATGGCCGACTTCCTGTTTGTTGTAGGGTGGGGTCATAATAATATTTTATGTTG
>JAVQKC010002784.1:0-11839 GCA_036025475.1 Philypnodon macrostomus
GCAGATGCCTGGGGTGGGGGGGGGGGTAGTTGTAACTCCCGGGACCATGGCTCAAAATCTCTCCTTTAAATTCTAGAGCAGATGACGATTGAGCGTCCTCGGGCACAAGGTTGGAAAAAAGCTAAAGCAGGACACAGTCATCGCTTTGAATGACACTGCAAAATAAGAAAAAAAAATGTTCTCTCATTTCCAGCCGATGAGTCAACTTTTTGAGTAGCTGAGAAGATTGAATCAAGGGCAAGTGTCTGTGACCAATGAGAGGCGGCTGGCCTATATACAGCGTTATGGATCATTTAGCCCAACATCAACACAAGAAATAAAAGACTGTGACATTCACGAGTTGGAGGTGTAGTTTGTGTGTCTTTCTCTACACCGTTAGCACTCCTTTCACAGCCTCTCAGTGATAAATCCAACCGTTTCTTGCTAACTTTAACACAACATAAATCTGTCGTCCGCGATGAAGAGCCGCAGGGACAGAAAGAGTGCAAAAAACATGACCGTCGCCTGTGACCTTCCTTATAAGCACATCTTAGGAAGCTTTCATGAGTCTACTATATTATAAGTAGATCTAATTGAAACTATATATTGTAGTTGTGATGGATGGATGATGTAGTATTATAGCCTATAAGTATAAATTATTTCATGATACATTGCAATGGCTTCTGTTGATATAACATCTTTCAAGACACCCAGAGCACTGTACAACTGAGTGTAAGGTTCTTTCCTAGGGTGAAGTGTACTTGCCCAAGGACACAGAGATAGTATGCACTGGTTGACGGTGGCATTGAACTGCCAAACCTGTCACTATTCCACCTCAGCCAGATATTTCCAGTTTCAAAGTGATTGATGAATTAAATACAATGTTACAACCTTTTTCTTTGAGATACAGTCAAGTTTCTAAGATTTCTTTGATGATGAGACTGTCAATATTTTGATTAACTACATCATTGTTTTGGGATCCTGTGTCAGAATTTCAAAATTTTGATACTGCCTCCCAATATTTTGAAATACCTTAGTTTATGTCCACCTCAGTCGTAAACATTTACTAATATGTAGCTAAATCAATGTAGCTTTATCTGCACTGACAACATGGTACAATGGCTGAATAGAGTTTGTGAAGGTGAGGCGTGTGCCAGGAAACATATATATTTGTGCCCCTGCTGAGCTTTAGTTTCTGTGATGAATAGCTCTATGTACCATTTTACTGTGCAGTGCATTCCAGTGTCTGGCCTGTTTACTGCCACCACACCTCAGCCATTTGGGTTCATGGCTAACACATGGCGCAGTCTCTGCCTGAAAAACTGTCCCGGCGTTGTTCTCCTGACCAGATTCTTTTCTAACTTTTATGTATACAATTTAAATTAATTTAGAGCCGTTTTTAGTGTTACTGTTTTGAAAACCCAAATCCAATCCATGTCAACATTATAAGATAGATAACCTTTTGAATACCAAGTGGTTAGTCTGTGTGTGAACATGTTTTGGTAGGAAGTTCTTATTTTTGAAACATTTTTTAAAAATTATGTTTTTTCAGAAATTTGTTAACTTTTAAAGTACACTTTTGGAGTATTAATGTCAAATGTTGTTTGATTTAAGAAATTATTTAACATGTTTCCATCCACTTCTTTTGCGAGATCATGTCAACATTCTGAAATAGAAAAAAGTTGATGATACTGTGTGTTAACTTAAATTGTGCTTACTATAAAAAATGACATTTCTAAGTCTCTATGGAATATCATTAATTGTTATGTAAGAAATCATATTGTCATTCATAACAACATGTACTCCACCAAACCCATCTCTGAAACACTTCTTCCCTGACCTTATTTTTTCAACTTTCTACATACCATGTAAGTGTCTTCATGGCACATGCTGTAGCCCTGGAGATCTGAAGTGCAGAAAACAAAAGACAGCTGGAAGAGATGGTCTTTGGACAGAAGGGGATTCCAGGCATTAACCATTTTAAACCATTAGCTTTGTGTTTTTGCTGTAGCCCAACTGCCCAGCTGTTTTGGTCTCTCTGTCCTATGGCTTGTTAGGTGAGATTTGCTCTTCATCAATCTACATTAGTTGCAGGAAGGACTGACATCTTGGACTGTATATTAAAATCGAGGAGCTATAGCATTTTGAATCATATCTCAATGTGCGGACATGGGTTGAGCGGTGGAGGACAGGTGGACATGTCAGCGTGGTCTTCAGAGGGCTTTTGTGCCCAGGAGCATGCCATTCTAAAAGCTCCTTGGACTTCATACAGACTCTTGTCTCGTTAGTGGAGTCCTTGTGGGCTTAAGTGAAGGACATTGGGTGGTTGGAAAAGACAGCCGTGCAAGTTGTGTTTAGTGCAAGTTGAGACCGACCAAGCATTTAGTTTGAAAAAAAACATATCTACCAAGTCAATAATAATCTAAACGGTAGACTTTGTAATACGGGTGGGCGATATGGTGATTAAAAAATCAAAATGTATGAATATGAAGTTATGATGATCCGCTAATCTGAGAAGATGATACAGATTTGTGATACAGTAGTGTATTTATGCTCTGCTCTTTGCTGTCATTTTTACTGTACTGTATTGTATTATGATAACAGGGAAATTGGATGTATATTGAACTTGTAGTTGAAAAAGTTTGAAAAAGACACTGATAGCAGTAGTCATCCATGTAAGACAAAAAATCTGCTGGAATTGGGATCAAATTGTTATCTTGACCTTAATAAAATCGTGATATTATATTTTTTTTTTACCATGTTGCCCACTTCTAGTTTGAAATAGCTTGTTAATATACAGTAAGGCACAGTAGTATTTATTCTGTCGTTCCTTCAACTTCCTAACAATGGGCCTTAGGCGGGATATACTATGCCCTGCACAGTGGACACAGTTATGTGATTGTAACAGCTACAGCTTTAAGTGAAAAACATTTTAAGATACAATGTCAAAATTCAACTCTGTAGAAAACATTTGAGAAACGTTTACAAACATGAAATAGAGAATCTATAAAGTTTATAGCTTGTATTGCATTGTATTGCATTAATAAAATTTAATTGAATTCATGCCAGAAAATGACAATGCAATATTCCAGATTATAAACAACTTTATTTATTATATCCCCAAAATAAATATGCAGATTTTCTAATCAACAAACTTTTCCTTTATAAAAATGTCAAACACCTAATAAATTCTCTTTGATCTTTTCCCATCTGCTCGGGCCAAATACTTTCACAACCCTTACAAAAAGCACATTTCCCAAATTTGACAGACAAAGCCCTTCCTCCTCTCTTAAACCGGCTACTATCCTTGGCGCCATCTTGGCAGGCCCCCAAAGTGACCATTTGTGTGAAGAAAGAGCAAATTCAGCGGTCAGTGACAAGTGTGAAATCATGTGAGATGGAGGTAAAATGTAGGATTAGAACTGCCAGGGTGAAAGTGCTTCACAGTGGCTTGAAATGCCGAAAACAGTTCCCATCGCCCAATAGATTTCTAGAGCCTCCGTGATTGTCTTTGTGTGCTGTTCTGGAAAACCACCCACTCCTCCTACTCCGCACCCTGGCTTTTTTGTTGCTTGCCATTGATGTATTGTGAGCTTAGCAGGGTCTTTCGCTGGAATCCTTTAAGTTATTAAGCAAATAGTTCACTCTTCCGTAGACATCTCTAAGGGTTGGTCCAATAGTCTGGGTTTGATTTATCATTGGGTACATTATAGCAGCATGTAGCCCGAGCGGTTGTTTGAAAGTTTCCTTTGAGATAAACTCGATTTGAAGGTCCACATTTTTTTAGTTTTTGGATATCGTTTCAAGTAAGTGCACCCATTGCAAAGCAGCGAGCAAATGAAGATGCAATGTATACATGTATACGAGTAACAAAATGGGCTGACAATAATCTTGTTTATACAGTAGAATATGGAACCATTTTCATTATTTGTTTTTCCATGTACTGTTTCATTGGACTAAAAAGCTGCAGTACCTGATATATTTACACTGCATTTGTGCAAAATTAATTAATAATTACAGAGTCAATAGTACAGCATACCAGAAGTCATCTGAGAAAAAATGAGACTCTGAGACCCTCTGTGGGCTGTATTATAAAGGTCTTTGTTTTAGAGTGCAGATACACTTGTTTTCAACCAGTCACAGGCTTCCACAGGACAAGTGCGATCTGATTGGTTAAAACATTGCTTATTTCTGAAGAACTAGAATCTGTCAGGAACAATGTGAGGGAGTGGATGTTTTATTTCAAAATTCACAGTTTATTCACAGCTTTTTTTCGGTTTTAGTCCAAATTAGAAAAATTCCCACTTCAGGCCGCTGCTTGTTAATCTGATACTTCAAACTTTCAAACTTAGACTTTTTTCCTGCACAGAATTAGACTGCTACTTTAAACCAGGACTAAACCAAGAGTAAACCAGGATACACCAAGCCATCATCATTTAAGCCTTAACTAGAGCAGGAATAAAACTAACTTAGAAGGACCTTTAGATTTTCCAGTGACCCCTGCCTCTAAAAGGGGCCTGCGTACAACCAGTGGTCCCCATACCACAGTCTGAGAAACAATAGACAATAGACATCAATCAAGAATTTACTCCAAAGATTTTGCATTTGGTAAATTGCAAAGACGATGTAAGCCAAATCAGTTTATTGTGAATTCTGAACAAGTCCTCCTTTTTGAGTTTTTATCTAGTCCTAATTTTCATATTTGGACATCTGGAGTATTGCTGGCACTGAAAGTAAAAATGCATAAATAAATTACCCTTCAGTCCTCAATGCAATACTCCAATCATCCATTGCAATTCCACAAATGAGTTTTTCTTGCCTCCACTTCCACTACTCTGTTTCTGTTGTTGTTGTTGTGTTTTGTTTTGTTTTTTTATCTCTTGCCGGCCCTTTTCACAGGTACTCCACCTGAGTGCGCACATTTTCAAGCTGCTTCTACTTCTCTCACACCTGTCTGTACTGATATTCTCACAACTTTAGTTACCTGATTTTCTCCCAGCCGACAGGTAGTGCTTTTCTTTGGAGTTGACTTCAGTGTGGACTGTGATTAGTTTCTTTTTTACTAGCACTTCTTTCTGTCCTTCTAACTTTGTTTTCCTCTTTCCCAAGTGTCACTCCGGCGCTGCGTCTGGCATCTAGATTCTATTTCATTTCTTCTGCAGCCTTGGCCGCGGCCGGATGACTGGGGCCCTTGTTGAGGTGTTGTTGTGCTTGTTGGCGTTTCTCAAGGGGCTCCTTCAGCTTGTCTGTCGTCGTTGAGTGTCCCCGGGCCCCCAGACTCTAACGTGCACCCCCTCCCTCGCCACCACAAAGCTGCTGTCAGCTCGCAGGCCACATGTGTCAAAGCTTTAAGCCTTAATTTAGGACGTTAGAGCCGTCCAGCGACAGAGTTGGGCACCGTGAAAAGAGAGAAGGCCATTATTGTGGGCCCCGGAAAGACCTCTGACAGGAAAAGGGAGTTTGGTTAGTGCTGGCTAGTGTGGGGAAGTGCGGGTGTGTGATGTTAGATTCTCATTGGCTTGCAATAGACATAAAGAATACCTATTTCTTTATTGCAAAAACCCATAGACTTTATTTTCACATTTTGAGTACTGTGAGTCCATTTAGACTTGTGTTAACTTTGCCAAGCCTTTAACTGAAATGCCAATCATATGCCTTCACATCTCAATTGGGGCAGATGATATAGACTTCTGTATGCCTACACTTTTGGACATAAAGTTTAAATGGATTGGCTAGAGAAAAATAAATCACTTTCTGTTTCACATTTCAGTTTTGAGCTATTGGATTTTATAACAGCAACTATGGGCCTTAGGCGGTGTAGACTCCATTAGTTAGTCACATGTCTTACAAATAGATGTACACTGATAATCAGAGAGGATTTACATTAACACAGAGAGTTCATTCACACTAGAAATTGTAGTTGGGCAGCTTAAGGATTGAACCTGCAACCTCATTTGCTGTGAGGAGGAGGAGCTTCTCTGCCATCTTCCACCCTGGCTCGAAAAAGAACAAAAAATTCTACTAAACATAGCTAAAATGGCCGTGAGCATTACAAGCTAGCAACAGCTTATTTGATGACTGTCATCCTACGTACTTTCTCATGGACTTTCCTGGCACTGTAAACTCCACATGGCGTCAAAATGTTCCAATAGTTCTGCAATTTATTTGCATAACACAGCTGGTGATGACACATTTTACCAGTCTTTTTATTGTCAATGGACAAGTCAATGCCAAACCACTTCAATGGGACAAATCACCCCTGGCCTGGCTGACACTGCTAACCCTTGTGTGAAGTCCTCCAGTCACCCACAAAGTCCCCTTAGTTCGTACTATTTTATAAAAAAAAAAAAACGGTGAATATGGTCGTTTGGCTGAAGGGACATGGGCCAACTCCTTCAGTGCACAAGGCCTCTCTGTTCACCCCCCTCTGCTGCTTCTACAGCCCAGACGCATTAACAATAATACAAGCCTAATAAAACTCTATAGCTGGACAATGTTCCGATTGCCTTGCCAGCGTTCAATTGACTTTTCTACACCATTCTCAAAAGCCATGCCATTCATTCCAACCCAATCTTTCTCTTTATTGGGCCATGATGACTCATTGCATATCAGTAAGTGGCAGTGCTTGCGAGTTTATGATCTTTAAAACAGCAGATTTAGCCATTCATTCCTATAGCTTTGTGCATGGCTGTTTATAGATGGGAGAACTGTGTGCCCTTGTACTTGCAGTTTGAGGGGGGTACGGGTGTGGGGTCTATAAATAGTGTTGTGACTAACCAGGTAGAGACGACTGAGCCTGTCAACAGCCCCTCAGGGTGCTGCATGTCGCGGGTCAGTGCAGATAAAGGTGCTAATTGGCTATCACTAATGAGTGGGTAAACAGACGACTTCCTTGATCAGCAACTGTGGAGAAACAGGAGCGGGAGAATACATGTAGACATCTGTGGTGCACTGACAACCATTGAAAATAGTTTGAGCCAAGCATTGTACAAAAAAAAAATGGATTTGGAAGTAATAGCTAAACTTAAAGCTAAACTACCCAACTTTTGGTGTTAGTGGTAATTGTGTCAATGTTGTTGATGTTTTATTATTACTGTATCATACTGTAGCATCATCATCAAAGCTAGTAAGAAGTAACAAACTGTCAATCAACTTTCCTGTGATGTGTCGGGTTTAACAAGTGCTAATTTCCCCTCCCAAATTGACTTTAATAGCTTTTGATGTAGTTGTTAGAGGAACTTACAGCCTAATTAATTTGCCTACTGTACCTTTAATGCTTACTTGCATGCAAAGTCAAATGCGTTAAAACAAATTATACCACATTAGCATTCAGGATCAAGTCTGCAGGCCCCAGACTTCTCGGAGCCAGTGTCCTCACCAGCTTCTGCATTAGCTCTTCATCCTATGGTCCATTACTTCTACTGTCTCTGCTCCTCTCACACTAGCGGGGTGCTTAGTAATAGTTTCCAGAGACACCAGAAGAGACCCAAAGTTAGACTTGCAGTAGCAGCAGTTCTTTGCAGACACAACCAAAAGCACTAAACCAGAGGGGACAGGCCAAATGAAAGGTTTGTACCAAGCCCCTATTTGACTGCCTGTTAAGTTTCCCCACTGCGGTTCAGGAGCTAGCGCTGGACACGAAAGCGTTTGAATTAAAAGTCCAAAAACTGAATCTGAGTATAATAGCTTTTAACAGTTAGCATTTAGCACCGCAGTTAGCAATTTCACATTTCATTACTTCCCCAAGCTGTAAAAAATAATACAAATAAATGTAGTTTTTGTGGTTTGGTACATTATTATCCCAAATTTGTATGTCTTGCCCATACTGTATTTTTGGGTTGGAAGAAAATGTATCACCTAATTATGCTCACTGGTCACTTTATTATGTAATTATCCATCACAAAGCAGCATGTCAATGCATTTAGTCATGCAGAAATGTTCAAAGTTCAAACTAAGCTTCAGAAAAGGAAAATAAATAGCAATTTTGGAGACTTTTGTATTTGGCATGGTCTCGGAGGTCGACGAATGAGAATGGCCTCCCAGGAGTGGCATATCTGTGGGCATGATGCCAAAAGTCAGAATGCAATGGCCACACTGGTTGGAGATAATTAAATAAAATCGACAATAACTAAAGTTTCCAGGACCAAGGTCTCCAGGTTGCTATCTCCGAATACACACATTAACACTCATGGTCCCCAAAAAAGGAAATATCCAGAGAGCGCCAGTTATGTAGGCAAAAAAAAAAATATGGTGATGACAGAGAAGAATGGCTACACTAGCTGAAGATGATAGAAAAGCAGTAGTAACTCTATTTGCCCAATCAAAACAAGGTCTGCAAAAAGCACCATCTTGAAATACACAAAGGCTGTTGCAAGTCACAACAAAAGACCACCCTGCAGCCACTTTATTAGGTATAGGATCTACCTAATAAAGTGGCCAGTAGGTGTATTTTCTGATTGCTTGCAGGTATTATCTGGCGCCATCTTTTATCCATGTTTAATGAAGGCATCTCTCACGGTGCGGTAATTAGGCGCTAATTTTGCCCAAGGTCGATCTAGTCCTTTTTTATTTATCCACTTGCTAATTTGTTTTGTAATCGGCTAATTGCACTGTTTGACTTTGCTCCCACGGACATTTCCACCTACTGTGAGCAAATGTCCTAGAATTCTTATCCGTGAAGGTCTAACTACCAAGACCCTGATGGTTTTCTATGGGCCAAATCAAGTCTCCTGAGATGGTATGGCTGCATGTAAATCACCCTCAAAACAAAAGCTCTAACATGCCCCGGTGTTGTGCGACATATTGTTCCTTTCTCCTCAAATTAATCATGGATGTTGACAGATTTGTTTTGTCCCCCCGGCTTCCTTGTTTTTAAGCAGTTCTTTTGTCTAAGCCAGATGAGAAGCTTCTCCTGTTGATGGCTTTTTCAGGGCATTATTTTCACCCATGTTTGGCTGAGTGTATGTGAACAGAAAGTTAACTATAGGAATTTCCTATTGCAATTCCATTCCACTTTTCCACCAACATGATATGGAAGTCATATTGATGAACTGCATAAAATGTGGCATAGGTTGCCCTTACTGATGCAGCCCTTTCCATTTATCTGGGCTGAGGGCTGGCACAACAAGCTTGAGTGCTCTATTCAGCACTCAAGAGGGGTAGTAGAAACAAATTGATGCAAACTAACTTCAAATGCAAATAGTTGGTCATACACATAAACTCTCTGGGGTTTTCTGGCTTCCCTTCCATGTTCCAGTGAGTGGATGCCTGCCTGTAAGTGTCAACCCTGCAACTAACTGGTCAAAACCCAGGGTTTACTCTGCCCAAGGCGCATAACTGCTGCAAGGTTCCAATCAATCAAGACCCTAAGAGGAATAAATGAAAGAAGTGAATAGTTATATCAGTCAACTGGCCTTGCCCAGTATTTCCTGCACAAAACGCCATTTAACCGAGAGTGACCGCAGAACTAGCAAATCAGAGGGCTCATCTATCTTCATTTAAATGACAGTGACCATTGAAACAACATCGTAAAAAACAAGGAGAACAACACATGTGCTCCGCCAACACACACTAACTTGCATTGGACAGTCACACATCCATCTATTACTGGTAATGAGGATGTGGTGGTCCCCTGGCCTGACAGCAGTACCTTCGGGAGGGGCCTTCAGTGCCACCCTGCCATCTGCGCCCCGCACCGATGGAAGTAATGAGGGAATTAGACCCAAAGACACAGCCTTGGGATAGGACTTCCACCCAGGCACAAGCAGTTATTGATTTGCAAGGGGTATGGGCATTGTCTTGGCCAGTCGTTCATAAAAAACCCAGGTCGTTACCATATTTGCTCTAGGGATAGAGTCTGTGTGTCCTCGTTGTGTTACTAGAAGACATGCGTTTGTTAGATGAATTGATCAATCTAAGTGGCCTCTGGTGAGTGAATGGTTGTCTGCCTGTGTCAGACCTGAGTGTAGCCTGCTTGAGGCCCATAGTTGCAGGCATAGGCGGCAGTCACTTGCAACAATTGATAGTAAAAAAAAAATGCAGAGGATGAAGTGTAGGCTCATACACAGCTTTCTATGGGACCCATACTTCTTTAAATGCTTCAGTTTTGTGTTTTTAGGGTTGAATCATGTTGATGAAATAAAATAAGGACTTCATTTTGGACCCCTAACATGCCAATCTCGTACGGCAAGACAACTTTAACCGGTGCTGCCAATACTTTAATGGTCTATTTGTCTCTTTCATTTTGTAAGTAACATACTAGTCTTGGGTTTGACTTCTAATCTTCCAAACTTCCACTTGGGAAGACCCAATCTTTATGTCCTAAGTACAACATTTGACCAATACCTCAGTTTGCATTTCTACTTTTGTGTATATGGGACCCAAGCACACATAGTGGACGGCTTACTTACACCACATAGCTACAAAGTCTAGTAAGATTTTCAGAAATAGCATAGGTGAATTCACCTTGATTCCTCGAAGACTTTTCGCAAAACGGCCAGCTTATGAAAGAGCAAAAAACCTCTTAGTAAATTCAGTGCCAACATGCCAAGGAAAATATGAGCAAACTGTCAGCTCGAGACACTTAAAGCACTTCCAGCTATTGCCTTGACAGACTCCAGACACTGCTTTGAGAGCGCGCATTTGTCAACTACACAGCAGTGCATGGGCTGGCACTGAAGTTAAATATAGCATATGTTTACAAAATTCCAAGTAGCGCTTTCCATTTGCTCTTCAGCTATTGTACAACATAAGAGGTCATGTTTTTATTGGGGGCATTTTTGGACACACACAAAGGCCACCCACAAAATGAATAGACAAATTTAGCCTCAACAAACTCGCAAGGTCCGCAGCCATTGCATTTTGATTAAACTGTACATGCGTGTCTTTGGACGCAAGCGGTGGCAAGGCACAACTCGGTAGCCTGCAAGCTAGGCTCAAGACTTTCTTAGCAACATGGTGGTCAGAGGTCTTGTATGTCCCTGTGCCTGCAACTAACTATCAAACTAACTAACTAGCCAACCAAACAACCAACCCTGCAACTAACTGGCCATGAATATGTGGGTGAATGTTTAGTGTGTCTCGGTATCAAACATGCTACAAACTGTCCATGAAAAAGTGGTCAGTGTACAGTATGTCTCTGTGTCAACTCTGCGACTAACTCCCCATAGTTTATGGTGTATACTGTGAGGCCCATAGCTGACACTTAAAGGATGGGTCAAAAGTCGAGTGCAAATGCCAATTAAGATCATTTTTATTAATCTTTGTTCATTCGGTTTCATACAGTGCTTTTTATCATATTCATGAAAGCCCAACATAGTGTTAGTATAGAAAAATGTGGCCAGGCTATACTTTTGGAAGATATTTTGAATTCCAGTGTCTCTTGTCCTTTAATTTGACTGTACAGCCTCAAAGAAGAATAGAAGCAGGAGTTTGGCCCAGTTCTGGCCAGATGAAAGATCAGTGTATGTTTGACTCTTTGGCCTTGAGTGTGGCGGAGGTCGGCCCAGCCTTCCTGTTGACAGCTGCAGCCTGTGAGCAGATTTACTGAAGGCCAGATGCTTCTCAGGACACAAGACCATTTGGCCTCTTCTATTTCTGAAACCATACACAGTTCTCAACCTGGTTCTGTTAAAAATGGACGTTTCATTTACGCAAACATTTTTTATTTGGGATTTTGTTTATGGTAAATTCCTACAAGGTATTCTGGCCACTTTACTGAGACTAGAACTATGGATGTTCCAATATGGCAATAAAACATCATGTCGTGATATGAAGTCATGACTAATCTGGGAAGATTGTTGAATGCATTAATTTATGCTCTGTTGTTCATCATCACCTTTACTGTATTCATATTAATCAA